>CAEGAF010034096.1:0-23738 GCA_903067075.1 Micropoecilia bifurca | reverse complement strand
TGTGGTGCATAGAAACTGAATGCTGCTTCTCCTCGTTTCGTTCTGGTTCTGGGGATGCAGAGCAGAACCAGAACCAGAAGATCTGAGGGGTCTAGATGGTTGGTAAAGCAACAACAGATCTGTAAGGCAGAGGTCCTCAACCTTTTCCTTACCGCGGACGGGTCGGGACTCGGACGATTCCGCTGCAGACTGGGGAAGAAGAAATTTTGTTGACGGGGGAGTGTTATCTGTAAGAGAGTTTCCAGAGGCTTCTGATATGTTTCTTACTCATTCTGCTGCTTGTGGCTCGGTGTAAGCGCGCAAGTAACCGAGAACATCCGGTTAAAGGATTTTCAAAATATAAGATCCTTCAGACTTAAACAACACATAAAACGGAAATATTGAATTATTTATTGCGCGGACTGGTACCAATTGGTCCACGGACCGGGGGTTGGGGACCACTGCTGTAAGGTATTGTGGTGCTAAACCGTTCAGTGATTTATACACTAACAACAGTATTTTAAAGTCTCTGAGCTACAGGTGGAGGGACTTTGAAACTGGTGTTATGTCTCCATCCTCCTGGTTTTAGTCAGGACAGCAGCAGCAGCTTCTGGATCAGCTGCAGCTGTTTGATTGGTTTATTGGTCAGACCTGTGAAGATGCTGTTCAATAATCAATGCGGCTAAAGATAAACACATGAATGAGTTTCTCTTGATATCGCTGAGACATTAGTCCTCTAATCCTGGAGATGATCTTCAGATGATAGAAGGACGACTGTGTGACAGGAGGATGTGTCCTTTGGGTGTATGAAAAATTACTTGCCAACCTGTAACTTTTTTATATATTGTTTTTAGTAAGTCCCTAACTCTAACCAGCTTGTCTGGTGTTGGTCAGAGGGCCTGGTGATGCCGCTGCATGACAGCCTGTCCTCTGTCAGACTGGAACAGGGTAGCTGTGGCTACTATCCAGTAGCTTGACACCTTCAGAATGTGAATGGGTGACTGACTGAATGTAGTGTGAAGCTCTTTATCAATACTTTTATTAACTCCTGCTTATTATAAACAGGAGTTTATAATGTGAGACACAAGTACAGGCTATTTACTGTTTACAGAGACGTAATCAATGGCAAAAATGAACAATATTTTTCTAGCAACAGTTAAACATAAGCTGTGAAAAATGTAATCATAATACAATATAGTTATATTGTATTGTCTATGAATACATTCAATTTGGTACACAACATTTATATTTTCAAACCTTTGGGCCTTTTTTCAAACTCATCAGCTTAATACAGTCATGTAATGTTGAAATAAATGGCTGCTGTTAGACAGTGAATAAAATGGTGCTGCTTATATATTTTTCTCCCTCAAATTAAAAATCAAACATATTATTCTAAATGTTTTAAATTATGAAGATACATTTTTCTCCCTGTGTTCTCACCTCCCACCTTTCTGGAGAGAACCTGAAGTTTTCCCTCAATCTCTCAGAAGTTGAATGGCTGCACAAGCAAAATGCTGTTTCCACACTTCAGTTTGTTATTGATTGCACAGAGACATTTCTTATTCATCCTGTGCCACTGAAAGGACTGGATCAGAGAACTTCTGTGACATTAAGGCGACGTTCCTGAGTTAAAGCACCTCAGTGACCTTCATCCAACTCTGCAGCTCTTTGACCTGGAGGTGCCTCATGTTTGTTTGGTACTGTTACAGTTTTACTCCTCTTGTTTTAATAGTGAAGCAACTCAGCGAACACCTCAGGGATTCATAACCAACATGTATACTTTTATTTAGACTTGTGTGTATGAAAAATAAGAGGAACAAACACTGCAGACATTTTCCTTTTTAATACAGAAGACTGATGTTGAAGAACATGTGGTCTATGTACTTGAAGAACATGTGAACCAAATGTTAAGGCACATGACAGTTGGACAAAGTGCCTGGCAGCCGTGTTACAGTTCTAGTGAACATGCTCCTCTACACCAACAACTAAACTGGAAAAGGGATTTTCAGTCATTTATTTTTGTTTCATATCAACTATTTCATTTGCCTTTGTAGATATCAGTCTTTTTTATATTGTGACATGTTGTAAAACGTGAACCGATATTAAACTGTGATTCTTGTGAATAAAAACCCTGTAAAAACATTGTAAGTTTTTTAAATTCATTATTAAAACCCAGTTCTACATACATTTTGAAAACAGAAATGCTTTTTCTGTGCAAATAGAAATGAATCTAAGATAGAGCAGGAAGCAGAGTGGCCATTTTGTCAGGATCAGCCTGTTTGTCCAGAAAAAACAAACCAAAACACTGAAGCTGCATGAACTTGTGTTGACATGGTTGGGAATCTATTTTAATTTATATTTAATTGTATTAGTTTTGTGCCACTTAAATTTAACTTAAAAAATTATTTTCATATTACAAAACCTTTTTACAAAATAAACTATTAGAAAGTACAATTAATATGCTTTGTATCCCTGCTGCACTTCCTGCCATTTATTCTGCCTCTGAATGTGAAGCTGTAAAAAGTGAGAAACACATGAGACAAACACATTTGATGCTCTCAACACATATCAAATGTTTCACTTTATTTCCAGTTTTCTCAGAGTCCAGTCTCAGCAGAGCAGAACATTAGAAAATGTTAAAACGATGTTTCATACATTCATATCCAATGTGATGCATTCAGACATGCAGGACAATGTAACATTTTCAGGCAACATAAAATAAATGTTTGATAATCGAAGTTTGACATTTTTCTCCCCTTTGAAAGAATCTCTGGGTTTTAAGTTAGTTCAGAAAAAGTTACTTGGTCAAATAATCTGAAGAATAAATCAAGAACTTCAATATAAAAGCAGAAAAAAACATGTGACTGTTTTCTGTTTCCTGCATAAACATTCAAGTATTTATTTATTATTTTTGTAAAAAAAATAAACAAAGATAAATCATTCAATATTCAAGTTTGAGGCATAAACAACTTTATAATTACACAGTAAGTCTTCAAACTGAAGAGAAAATATTTTCAAAGACTAATTTGAACAATATTCTGTACCTTTTACAATGCATAATATATTAAATAGAATTATTGAAGTTATTTTTAAATTGTGACATTTTTAAAAATGAAAACACACCTTTAGATATAGACACTGATCTAAGAATGTAAATGAGAAAATGTTTAATGTAATGTAAACATTTCCCTCACATATTAATTATAAAAATAGCTTTAAAAAAATAGCTTTAAAAAAATAGCGGTGATCTCTGATCAACTTTTCTGCATATAAAATATACAAAAAATAATAAAACAACACTTACTAGTTTCTGAAAATCACCTTAACTTTAAAAAAATATTAAACACACAATAAATTACAGTAAATTGACTAAACTGTTCACAGTTGCATTAGAGGGAGACTGTTGGGACTCTGTGCTGTAGAAGTCGGTCCTTATAGTGTCTGTCCAAGTCACATAAGTAGTCAGATAACTCACATTCATTTATTGAACAAGGTGACCATAGTGGAGGCCAGTGGCCGCGTTGGTGGACGAGTGGATAATTGGATTCTACTCTCATCACTAACACAGCTGTCCCAGAGCTAATTTAAGCACAAATTTATGCTTTATTAAGCACTCAGAAATGAGTCTTATTTACAAAAACCAAACACAACTAAGCAGTTTCCAAAACGCAAACATGTTCCCTTTGTCTGTGAAAGATTTATTTTTCAAGCATGCAAAAGGCTCTCGGCCCAGCAGATTGTCCAGTCATTTAAAATGGCAACATGTTTTACTGCTGTGACTTACTTTTTTGATGAAGAGGGAAGTAACAATGATGAACAATATTAGAGGAGCCCAAAGAACATTCCACCAATCCCGTTTATCTGAAAGCAGAAAAAAGGTTAATTGATGGTGATCACACAACTGAAGACGCTTCTTTTCACAATGAGGTTGTCGTATTGCACACTTTACCTTTGGACTCAATGTTAATCCTGTCCTTTGGCTTTGGCAGGATTCTAGTCTTTGGTGAATCTGAGACTGTTTTGGAAAATTTTGTCAGAATCATTTTTCATCCAAAAGAAAGAAAGGATAACATCATTTACTCACCCAAGAGTTGAATTACTGCAAACTTCTTCAGACTTGGGAGAAAACACTTATACTGGCCGCTGTCGTTGACTGTCACACTGGTGAGTTTCAGAGTTACGTTTCCAGAACTCAGGGCCTCTGGGAACAGAGACGCCCTCCTGATGTACGACTCCATCATCAGCCTCCTGTCCAGCTTCAAGGCCCGATACACCAACACGTACTTTTTGGTTGAGTCCTGCCGCTGGTCCAGTCTGGACCACTCCACTGTCTTTCTCGTCGCATCCCAATTATAACTGACCCAACATGGCAAGACGACATCATCACCAGGAGCAGCTTTGATTGGATGAGATGCACCAATTACTTCATAACCACCTGTAGGCAGAGGATGGGACATCAGCTGAAACAAACATGCAGAATGTTTCAAGTTGTAAAATCAGTGCTCAACTTTCTACAATTTCTGAAAATTTACTTTAAACAAAATTCACAAACAGCAGTGGGAGGTAATACTGTCAGTTACAGTTGACAGTATTACTATACAAAGGTGGGAGAAGTCAGTGTTTTGTAAGTCTCAAGTCTGAAACTTGGAATTTCAAGTTGTTTTTTTTAAACAATGCAGCAATTATATGTTAAATCTAAATAATAGACCAAGTGTTTTTATCTTTTAAATCAACCATGATGATGCACTTTTTACAAATAAAGCACAGTGGTTTAGAATTTGAATATGATGCTAAAATAAATATGGGATTAAATCTACAGTCTTTGCTGCCAATTTCTCATCTCAGTATTGATAAAGACGTGTTGCGTGAATCAAAGCTGCCAGAATAACCAACCATGACACAAAATAATGTACTTCAGTAAAGTGAAGGTTGTGTCTGATAGGATCAAATCTCCATGGAGAAACAAACAGATCAACTAAGCAGGTCTGAGGTACAGCCGAATGATGTAAAACTCAACTTCACGTTTATTATAAAGACTTTCACTCAACTAAAACATGCAAGGAGACGTTCTTTGTGGAAATCATAAACAAAAACATTAACAATGCTCAAGTTGCAACAGTTGACAGGTTTACACCTCCAATAGTGACATTAACACCTGAACTGTAATCAAACACGACCTGCAACAGGTTTGCTGAATTCTTTTCAGACAAAATGAAAAAAAGTCAGAGGATGAATCTGCATAGCCAAACTAAATCCAGTTCCAATGCTGTACCCAGACATAACAAATGAAGAATGACTCATTTTCAACTACTTCACTATAAAACCCTAGAAATATAATGCAACTAAATGAAGTTCCTCTTCCTGCTGTCTTGTTATCTTACCCACATATTTTCTTAAGTCCTGCCTGTCTATCCAAATAGTGACTCATCGCTTTCATCAGGTGTTTTTCCACCAGGCTCTGAAAACACCAGTTACTTTATCAATCTACTAATCAAAAAGAACAATCTGGACAAATAACAGGTCGATCTCCAACCTCCAGTAACAATCAGTATCTGTAGGTGTTGATATGTCAATTTGTTGGCAAATAAAAGGGCGTTCGCGGTCGGATGTTACAGAAACTTCCCGGACATTTGGTTAGAGAAAAAGTTCTACTTACCGTGAACTTTCTCCACAGAAACTAAAAGAAATATGAAACCCCCCAAAAAATTCTTAGACGTTTTCTTCACTCGCAGGACCATTTTCATTTAGAGTTGACGGTGGTCCCAAAACATGCCTTTTCTGTAAGCTGGAGCAACACGGAACATAATACGTCAGATAAAAAGGTGGAGTTATTGATAAGTACGGAACCCTGTAGGGGACACGGGGAAATATTTTTCTTTTGCAAAAGGTTTTGCGTTCTCCCAACACTGTACTGATCAGTTCATGGGGCATAACTGAATACTGAAGCGTTTCTGCCTTACCGACGGTGGCCGCCGTACTTTCTGCTTTAACATAAGGTTATGTTTTTTTTCATGAACGTTAATATCTCTTTGTGAAACATCTGAAGTTTTAACTTTCTTCTGTCACAATTATCGATTTATTCCATTTTGATTATCATGCTCCCAACTTTGTGAGGACTGATCACCCGCTGATCAGCTTCCTCATAAACACACAGCCAGCAGTCACCTTCCCATTGATACCTGGTGACGTCACATCGACACGCCCACCACCAGGTGTCAAAGCCGCTGCTCCTGTCATATCAATAATTACTTATTTCATTAATATTTCTCTTATAGAGCCTCAGTGAAAACGTGTTTATTATTATTAACGCTTTGGTGAAAAAAAAGATTGAAAATCAATCTATTTACTGCATGTTGGTTAAGGCTCAGAAGGCTCAGAATTGACACATCCTAGAGCCATAGCTAGATAATAATATTACTTTAGTTTTTAAAATAAAGGACTTATAAAAAACATAAATGGAAATAGAGACAAAATTAAAAACGACTCTGTATTTATTGTTTATAATTATTGTTTATTTTGATGAAGCAAATTATAACTAGCTTCCCACTTATTACATAATATGCTACATCTCACTAAAACCTAAGAAAGCACAATAACTGTAGCACAATATAACCAAAGAAAACAACTGGCATGTTTAAAAAGCAGTGAGAAGAATCATAGCTTATTTCTCTTTTGCCGGTTTATAGTTAGTTTTTTTTAAAGCCATTTAGAAATAATAGTTTTGTTGTTGCACACCACATCAAATTTGCAGATTTGTTTATTGTAGCTTAGAAGCCGATGTTTGGTGAGCCGCCTTTTTGGGTCCAAGTCATTCCCCATCGTGGTCATCAGCTGGCATCGCTCTCAGATTGTTCTGATTTCCTCCTGCTGGTTCTGCAGGTCCATGTACTAGACAACACATATATTTGTATTAAATTAGTGAGTTTTAACTAGCTTTAAAATTAAAAAACAAAATAATCACCATAAAAAAGAATAAAATACAGATACTTTGATTCAATAACAGTTTTAAATTTGTAGTAGCAAGAGGCAATGTATTTTAGGACTAGCCAAAGAAGCCATTTCTGTACTAGTGTAACAATTCTGACTCTGAAAACTTCCTACAGAGGAAATGAGACATTCAAGAGCATCAGGAAAAAGCAGCTTCCAACAAACAACACAAATGAGTAAAAAAAACTTATATGGAAAGCATGGCTTTATGGAAGGTGTTGTAATTTTTATCATCTCACTTAAAATAAATTTTAATTAACACATCCGTATGTAGACTAATATAACGTTAAATTTGTTTTGTATTTGTAGTTGAAGGTAAAAAGTAGAGTATAAAAATGTAAATCTTGATTATTTTTTTCTCATTGATGCAAAGTGAGCTGACTTGTATTATGTTTTAGTTAATTAAGTTACTTACATTTTCCACAATATTTCATCAATGCATAACCAATTATGCAGATGGAGAATACAAGAGGTAAGCCAAGACCCAGACCTAGACCCAGAGCAATTGTATTGCAGGAAGATGATTCTTCTGTGAAAAAAGAAGATAAGAAACATGTAAGGTCTTTTCATTTTTTAAAACTTTCAAGAATATAGACCAAACCTTTCAGATTACAAGAGTTGAAAAGGTAAACCCTTGTTGTAATCTCAGCAGTAATGCCTGTTGCACATCATTATTGACAAACGACAGCTAGATTTGTACAGCAGGTCCCATGGAGGAGTATCTGCGTTTGAGGCATTTTTTTTAAAGTAGTAAATTAAAGTGGAACCTCAATAATACCAATAAGTAACTCGTTTGTAGAATAAAACTGTAATTATAGATTAAATTAAATATAATTAGAAAATTTTATACTTTTTCCATTTCCATTTTCTAGGGCTACATGAGAAGGTTATGTGGCCCTGACAGCCCACCACTCTGTAAATCCCACACAGGCTCAGTGTGACCCCACCGGACTGTGGTTACAGGATAAAAAGGTTCACTGTAACTGGTCTCTTAGGCTGCAGGAGGGTTAGCAGCCGCCTTATTCAGATCTTCACTTCTCTCTTCCCAGGGGAGGATGGTTATATAGGGCTAGGTTTAGAGTTAGCTTCTTATGTTATCAAACTGACACATTGAGTTCATCATAGGCAAAAGTTAGGGACTGGGTAAAATTTTAAACCTCAGTGCAGCCTAGACCCTCTGGACGAGGGTTGGTTTTTACCTGAACTGCCCTGTTGCTTAAATGTGATATAAATGTGACTAGGCTTGACTTGTTCCTACTCTGTTTCATTTGTTCTAAGTCAGATAAATCACAACTCCATTGCAGTCTGGTTCAAGTTTACAACATGCTGTGAACTTGAACCTAACATACAGTCCAGTTCAGTTTTATTTCTGGATTATTATAAATTGTAGTTATAATTTTAAATTAAACTTATTACGAAGTATAAGGAAATACAGGAGTTTGCATTTAATGTATACTTTGTTAAAATATACATTGAATGCATAAAATGGAGTATACTTCATAGTTACAAAAGTTATGTTAAGTACAAAAGCAACTCTGACGACCTCCATGCAAACAGTAAAACATGGCGGTGCAGTGTTCACGTAATATTTGGAAGTTATTTTTCAATAGATCCAAAGAAAATCTCTACTCACCATCCTTATTGTGCTTTTTATGGGGAGGAGCTTTTTTATGTAAACAGAAAAAAACCAACATTAAAATGTGGCAAAATGCAGCCAAAAATTTAAGATGAGAAATGATGATTACACTACAGATATTTACACACCTGGAAAAGTACACTGATCTGTCTTTACTGGAAATATTGAAGAAGAATTGTGAAAAGATGTGTTAGAAATGTAAAATATTTTCCTAAGATCAGTTTAGACTGTAGAGATTCAAAACTTACCAACATTCAAAGTAACATTCACCCTCCTGACTTTACCATCCAACTTGGGAACAAAGCAGGAATAGTTTCCTGCATCTTCTGTAGTGACATTTCTCAGCATAAGGGAAATGTTACCACGAATCAGCTCCGAATTAAAGAGAGATGTTCTGTTTTTGAATCTCTCGTCTTGCATGGAGGGATCGTCTTTGTGACTTCTGTGAATGTGCACCTTGGAGTTGTTGACTGTCCACTCCAGTGTCAGATCTGAGAGAGGAGACTGAGGCTCCAAATGACACGGCAGGACAGCAACCTGTCCCACCTCCACTGTGACTGGTTCATGTGGACCCACAACCTCTCTATCACCTGCAGAAACTAAATATCACAGTTATTGTAAAACATCAGTGTCTTTCGGCGACAGAAAAATATCATACCCTATTGTTTTATATCATTAAGTTCATTTTAGGTCACAGACAAAAACAAACAACTGATGTCTAATAGTGAAGGTTCATGTAGCACTCAGGAGTAAATCTGAGTGAGACAAACTCATAATTCAAAGCTTAATTTAATGCTGTCACATATGTAATTCTGCATTGTCAAGATGGCATCTTTTATTAGTCAACTAAAAAATATCACCAACTTACCTACTGCAACAAAAATAGAGCAACTCCTTTTTACTGATACAGAAATTAGGCAACATTGGTATTTTCCATTGTCTTCAAGACGCACTGAAGAGATTTTCAGGGAAAGATTTCCTGCAGCCAGTTCTTCGGGGAAAAGCGACAACCGTTCTGTATTTGTCTCATTTTCCTTTTCAGTGTTATGCTTTCCTTTTTCATAAACAATGTTGTTTCCTTGTCTCCACTGAAGTGTTTTGCCAGAGGCATCAGCAGGCGTCTCAAGGCGGCATGGCAGGACGACATCATCACCCACTGTCACTTCAATGTACTCAGAGGGACAGACCACATTTGGTTCTGTAGAAACAAATATTTCATTTAGAAATAACCTTAAATTCTTTGGTGTAGCCATTTAATAATAATGCCTTTCCTTTGTTGTGTACAGTAAAGTCTAAAAAATCCATATTTCACTATTAATCCACTTCTGGGTGTATTTTTCTTTAGACAGAGAGCAGTTCTGTGATTGGTGCAAAATGCTGTTGTTGAGCCGATGCATTGGCATTATTGAAGTAACGTATTGAACATTTTCCAATATCTTTACTTGTCTATATATCAGTAAACAGAAGGTCTTCAAAACACATTCAATATCTGCTGTTGTATCAACCTTCCAGATATCTCAAGTCTAAATCCAGAACAAAACGAGGACAAGCAGCTTTCAGCTTCTATGCACCACAAATCTGGAACAAACTTCCAGAAAACTGCAAAACAGCTGAAACACTGTGAGCTTTTAAATCCAGACTAAAACCCCAGCTATTCAGAGCTGCTTTTGATTAATATTAAATTAATTAACCTCTTGAATCTGGACTTAAAAGAGAATTTATGAACATGTAGCACATTTATTATGATACCATTGTTTCTTGAAAAAAAATTTAGAAAATATTATTTTATTTCTTTTGTTTTCCTGCTCTGTTATTCTTAATACACAAGACCAGTACTTTGGTCCTCATGACCTTTTATGTCCTCAGGATTGAGCCAGTAGAACAGAGGGCAATGTTGGATGAAAGGTGAAAGTCATAGCAAATATAAAGTCTTACTACAAATACACTGAAAGTATCAGGGGTTTTGCCCACTGCTCTAATATTTATATCTAATATTAGTATGTTCCTGAGCTGAACAAAGGAATGAAAGGCAATGAATCAAATAATTTAATTCTGACAGAACCTTGCAGATATTTATCTCTACATCTAATCATTAAAAATGGTTAATATTTGGCCTTTTTGATTTTCAGCTACAGAGAATGACTTACCAACATTGAGCTTAATATAACACATTTTATTCATGGACTCGGTGTGAATAGAGCACTGGTATCTTCCTTCATCCAGGAGGTCTACTGAGGACAGCGTGAGGGACAGATTTCCTTCGCTCAGCCCTTCAGAGGACAGAGATGTCCTCCCTCTAAAATGCTCCCATTGCTGTGAAGAATTATGTTTTCCCCCTTGATGAAGGTGGACAACATGTTCCCCTTGTTTCCATTTTACTGTTTCTGCTGAAGCATCCATTGGTGGCTCCAGGTGACATGGCAAGAGGACATCCTCACTTTTCACTGCTCCTATGACCTTGGATGGACAAACTAAATCTGGATCTGTAAAAAAAAGGGATTTAACCAACTGAACTTGTATCCATTAATTTACAAATAAAATCCAGAAACAGCCCCATAATGTCAACAACCTCTTTCTAGCTTTTACATTTTTCACCACTTTGTACATTTCCATTTTTTAACATATTTCTTATTCTGTGAAACACAAATTGCTGCCTTATTAGAAAACATGTGTTGTGCATATAAAGTATTCAACGCCATGCGTGGCATGTTTTACCCTTTTTGTTGCCTTACAAATCAAACACAATCAATTAAAAATAGATTTTTAGACTAAAAACAAGTGATGGCTAATAATCCCTTTTAAAGTGACTGGCCTTTATACAACACTCAGCAAATCAGTGAAAAGGTTATTGAGAAGTACAAGTCAGAGGACGGATAGAAAACAATCTATCAGGCCCAGAACATCGGTGACCATGCAAGCGAGAGAGGCCATTGAGTTACCATGACGATGCCGAAGGAGCTACAAGCTTCAGCAGCTGAAATGAGAAAGACTCTGCTTACAGCTGTCACTGGGTTTTATTCAGGCAAAGCTTGTTGAGAGAGCGGCAAGGAAAACTGTTGAAGAAAAATCACACCAAGGTTTGCCATAAATCCATGAGCGAGTGACTCCATGGCCAGGAAGAGGAACGTTGTTCGGTTTGTTGAGACCAAAACAGAACTTTTCAGCCTTCATACAAGACGCTAAGCCTGGTGGGCAACAGGTAACACACGGTGTAGCAGGGCTCTGCAACGTTTACCATCCAGAAAGACGTTATTGCTTCAAGTCCACATAAGTAAGATGCATCATGTATATAACCTTTAGAAAAATTAATCTTGTGATTTTTCAAAAACATCGACTACAGGATATCTGGTATCCTGTAGTAGATCCTTTATTTCTACTCTGCAAAGAAAATGGACACATTTTCTCCTTTAGGATGTTGCTATTTATGGGAAAATTTTAAATCCAACACATTTCCAACTATTTTTTTGCAGTGAAAAGACATGTTAAATTTAAAATAAATTACGTGTCATTTTAGGGAAGAAGAAGAAGTGTGGAAAGTACAATCATGTGTTAGTTTATTTCTTTTCCTCAAGGAAACCAACTGTGGTTTTGAAGTCTGTGTCTATCTTCCTCATATTTAAATGTGTTTACCTTTAAGGATTTTATGTTACACTGCAAAATTTTGACCTTTAAATCCTTTAGCTATATAATAAAACTTTGAAACAAAAATTATAGACTAATTATAGACTATAGACAATGTGTCTAGTCACCTCCTCTGTGACTAGACACAGAGGAGGTGCAGAAATGAAATTATCTAACAGCATTAAAGTAAGGAGGAAGCATAAGACTTTTGGAAACTCCTGATGGAGTTGAGTCATCTTTTGTTCTTTGAAGTAGCATTTAGAAATAACATAAATATCTTAGCATTTAGAGATATTCATCAAATTAGGTTTAATTTATTAGGTTTAATTTCCTGGACTATATTTGATTTATTACATTCACTGAGCAGCTAAACACACAGAGATCTGTATGATGTCACTGAGATTTATATTATTTCACATTAAATATTTTAGAGCAAAGAAGCAGTAAGCAAAAGTGATTATAAAGAACAAATATCAGTGACCTACCTTTGGTGTCCTCTGTGAGGATACAATCTGAACAAACAAGCAGCAGCAAAACTACAGGAATCAATTCCATTGTAGATTAATTTTCATATAGAAGCTTGAACCAGGACTGAGGATTGCCAGGTTTGGTTAATGCCCTCTGATGGATCCACTTTCATATTCATGCCTTATATCCATCTGCACCAGGGGCAGGTCTAGGAGTTTTAAACACAGTGGGGCACCAAAGCTGATGGATTGGGTCAATGCATGTTTTGGTAACTGGATTGTTTCATCAGAACTCCCAAAAAACATGAGATTATTAGATTCCTGCATCATAAAACAAAAATTGTTGTTAAAACACAAGTCATTCTTCCTTCATTTGTGGTGAAAATGGTTGTGGAGAAATTAAAATTTAGCTGAATACTCTTTTTATATTCAAATTATAGAAAACATGGAATGCATGACAGAATACTTTTTTTCAGATTTTCTAGAAGCATTTAATTATATATGTACTTTAAAGAAAACATTTTCCACTTCAGACCTCTTTTACTGACTCGAAACTCTTTTTTCCGTCTTCTTGCAACTTATTCAACATTAGGTGTCCTAATTTCATCTAAAAACTGTTGACTAAAACACTAGCAGTCAAAAAAACCTTCAACTTTTCAAATAACTACATTATATTGCTTTATTTAATTCATTATCTAATCAGAACATTATTTTTCTCCAGAAAATATTTAGAATCCTTGTGCTATCCTCGTGTCTGTTTTCAAGTATTCAGCCAATGGTGACGAATTATGAACCCGACATGAGAATAATTAACGTCAATGTAACGATGCCAGTGACCCCATCATGCATATCTTAAGACAGAAACGCCCAAGTCCAGAGCTGCCACCCTGCAACTGAAAGAAGCATCCTGCTCCAACACACCTGAGTAAAAAGGTGAACTTCCCTTATTAGCAGTAGCTCAGCTCTACAAAGGCCTGGTAACAAACCAGTCATTTGATCCAGGTGTGTTGCATCTAAAATATCAGTCACTAGATCAGCTACAGGTGGAGGATTGATTTTTTAGGCAGACCTGTGAAGAAACTTTGGCAGTAATCAATGTAACTAAAGATAAAAGCATCAATGACTTTCTCTATATATTTATACCTATATTGTCTACCTCAGACGATTGGAGGATTCAATTATAATGTGACACTTTCCAGTTTGCATCATATCTATATTATTTGCATCGCTTGGTAGTAATATGTTTGTGTCATGAAGATATATTGTTGAAAGTGGACCCAGATGCAGAGGGACTGAGGCATTTAGTTTATCAGGGTTTCCTCCAAAACCTGCTCAGCCCAGTGGTAGCGACACTATGGCTGTCATCACCGCAAAACATCACCGTGTTTTAAAGCATTTTGAAACTCCCAAACTCCCTTTTAAAGCATGGGGTAGTTTCTTCATGCCCTCAACTTGGAAAAAGTGAAAATGATTACTTTCTGAGAAATTGGTGTTTTTTGTTATTTTGTTTCTGTTTCTTCTCTGACTACTTGTTTCTGGTTTTTCATAGTGCATCACATAAAGTTTTAACCAGGCAGTTGAAGTGTGTCAGGAACTCCTTGGTCACCTTTTCTCCTCTGTCCGCCCCTTTCTCTATAATGAGACAACAGAAAGTCCCTGTGTGTTAACTCTTTATTTGATGGGGTCCACAACACTGACATGACAGTGTCATATACATGACTTAACACATGTCATGAACATAAAGGAGTCTTCATGAACGTTTACGACAGTTGTCATTAAGTGTCATTCAGTAAATAATGACTTTTATGCAAAATTGACCCTTTTAATGAACTTTTACTACAAGTTTTAATGCAACTTTGCATTAAAAATGTCATTATTTACTTAATAACACTTCATGACAACAGTTCTAAATGTTCATGAAAACTCCTTCATGTCCATAACAGGTGTTAAATCATGTAAGGTCAGTGTTATGCCACCCCTTAAAGCAAAGTGTTACCTATTTGGTTTGTGGAAATAGTAACACAAATATTTGTGGTTGTCTTCTAAATCTTAACTCTGATTTGGTTTTGTAAGTATGGCTGTTGCTCGTTTCCTGTTTTCTGAGCAGCATTTCTGCTGAGAAACGCTCACAGTTCTCACAAGACCTTGTGGAAAATACTTTGTGCAAAGTGTGACTGTGGTTTTCTGTGCAGAGAAAAAAAACACGTTGGTGTTATACAGCTGAGTTGGACGGCTATTTTCAGAAGAAGGTGTTGCACATGACAACCATTGTAACAGTGAATTAATTTAATATAACAGAAACATAAGCAGAAACAGAAAACTTGCTCTTTTAAACCTCTGACACTTTAAAGGAAGCTCTACTGAAATATTATCAGTTAAATTTTCTAAACATTTTAATGACTTCCTGTATGATCATCACCTTCCTGTCAAAGTGTTAAAGCTGCTGAGTTAAGGCGAAGTTATATCATTGGCTTTCGACATGGCGATCACATCACTGTGTTTCATCCTCTGTAAGTGTATTTCCTTTAACAACTTTCGAATATATGATTTGTTTTATGACTTCTTCATTTTTCTTCAGACTCTCTAAGCTACATTTCAATTAATATATTTTTTGCCCTGGCATGTCTCTGTTTTCTCTGATATAGAAAAACTGACCAGCTTTCTTGGGTTTTGAAAGTAAAATGTAAAAATATCTGAGTGTTTCCATAAAAAATAATATTAAAGTTAGACTGCAGTGGCAAAATATTCCACCAAGGAACTGCATATTGGTCAGTATTAGTTCAGAACAGCTTCGTTATCTGGTTTCATAGTTTGGTAATAGCTGGTTGCGCTGTGACATCACCTTCTCTGAGTATTTTACACCATCCAGAGAGATTTTTAGTCGATGCAACTTAAGTCAAAATGGGAATTCAATAAATAATATAATCTTGCATTTTAAAATGTACAACATAAAGGCTTATTTTCACTTATCTAGATTTGTCTTAACTTTGGAAAAACATATGTAGATTTTATACATTCACTTGGAAAAAAGTCACTTGCATATAAATAGCTATTTGTGCAACAATGTGAGGAACATTTAAATATTTATTCATGAGAAACACATTTAACATGTCATGTTCTCATTTTTTATTTTTTTTAGTGTTTACTTAACTGAAACTGTCAAAAAGGAAAAACAAGAAACTACATAAAGACAACAATAAGAGAAAGGTCTACAAACTGCTTGACAATTGTAGTGACTTACATAACATCCATAACACGGGCAGACTTATTGTTTGACATGCACCAAAATGAGGAAATATGAAGGTTATTCAATATTTTATTTACTGTTTACCCCTTATTCTCTTTGTTGGGGTACCTACCTACACTGAACGAAAATATAAACGGCCCATGTCAAATATAAAAGTAAACATTTGGGTTATGCAATATATAGAGAAACTCAAAATATATTTTCAGTAATTACTGATCTTCATATCAGTATCATTATCATTGATAACATTGTGATGTTATCAATGATAACCTGATGGGATCAGGTTGAGGAATCGTCCAGACCAATAGTCTCATTAGCTGTGTGCATCCCTGGTCTTCACTGATCCTGCAGATGGACATCCGGATGTGGCCATCTTGTGTTGGAGTGGTCACATGTGACCGACGAGGATGAGGTGCCAGTCTATTGGAAACAAACTCTTAAACGGCCGATGACCTGATAATTGACATTGAGCCGTGCAGCTGCTGCTCTGGTGGACATTCCTGCATCCAACATGCCGATGGCTCATTCCTGCATAACATGAGACATCTGAGGCTTTATGATTTGTGACAAAGTTTGACATTTTGGTGCCTTTTATTGCTCCCAGTCCAAAGATTGTCCAGTTGCTGCTCATTTTTCTCACCCACTGGACATGACCCAGCCATGCACTGAGTAAAAAAACAACTCACTGAGTAAAGCTCACTGATGCCAAGCTGGATTAAAACTTATACACAAATCAAGAAAAAATATTACTTTTGTGCAATAAAATGTCAGCAAATGTTCATTTACATTTGTTAACTCCACATGGCAACAATATTTGACAGTAGGGTGTTTACATTTTTGTTCATTATACTTGGGTATTTATTTTGTGAAAATAGATTTATAATAAAACTTAAGTGAGTTGGAGCAAATCTCCAGGGTTAATTAGGTGGGAGGACAAACCCAAGGAAAAAAGTAAAGACAAAGTAAGACACATGGTAAAGAGCTGGTGATGAAACCCCAGACCCTAAACACTGTAGTCATTTCAAACCTCTCACTCTGCTGTGGTGACTTTACTTCCCACCACAGCTTAAAGACAATCAGTAAGTTCTGACACAGTTGCCATGCAACAGCTAATTTCTATGCGCCTATAGAGTTGGAAACCATTGATTTTCCATTTTCTTGATTTTTGAGTTTTTTAAGTCCAACCTGATCGTTTTATAATCAGAAATTGGAATTTATATTTAAACATCAATTTCAGCCAGAATATAACTCAAAACTGGTTTTGATATCAGACATTCATCTTCTGCTTATTCAAGACAAGGCCATGGGGGGAAACTATTTCAGCAAAGCAGATTTCCTTTCCTGCTCTGTCTCCCTAAATGTCCACCAGTGGTGAAGCCATTTCAGCCTGTCATGAGACATAATGTCTCCAGTTGGCAATCCCTCCTCCAAAGCACCAAAATCAGAAGACATCAAGAGGATATCTTTGCCAGATGCTTCTACGCTAGTTGATTCACAACCCTGATTTTATTCTTGCAGTTAAAACCCAAAACCTGCGACCATTGGTGATTGCTGAAGTGAAAGTGTCCTTGTTCTTCTTTCACTATAACATTAATGTACCATATACTCATTAGTGCAGATGCTGCCCCTGTTCATCTTGCTTAGTTTATGTCCAACTTGTCAATATAAATTTAAGATGTTTAAACCAGGTCATGTTGAGTGAGGAGCATTTCCTGAACTTGCTCCTTTGTGGCTGAGGTCCAGTTCCTCTAATCATCTTTCCCCTTTTTATTCATCATTGTTGGGATCATTCCTTTGTGATCCATTGCTATACCATAACAAACCACCTCCAGGAGTCTTGTACTCTGACAGAAACAACGTGTTTAAAAGTCCTGTTCTGTAATTACCTCCCTCCAGCCACGTTGACTGTCACTCCACACCGATCCCAGTTCTTCCAGTACGACCGCATCACTCTGACCTGCATGGCAAACTCCAGCAATTGGACAGTGAAGAGGACAGTTTCCAGCAATGCTGATCAGGAATGTCAGCACGGCTGGGCCATACCAGCCAACTCTTCCTGCACCATTGAGGACGCCTACCCAGAGGACTCTGGGGAGTACTGGTGTGAATCTCTGGGAGGAGGATGCAGCAACAAGGTCAACATCACCGTGACTGGTAACAGACAATGGGCTTGATGCATTTTACAGTTTAAATACCTAGGTAGAGCTAAATCAGTGGATGTCACAAAGCAAACATGTCCTTAACATGGTGATAAATGTACATTCTAGCTAACAGTGTGATCCTGGAGAGCCCACCGCTTCCTGTTGAGGAGGGAGAAAATGTTACTCTACGTTGTTTATACAAAGAAGACTACAATGATGAATCCACATCAGATTTCTCTGCTCGTTTCTACAAAGATGACGTTTTCATTGGGATTAAGATCCCAGCGGAGCTCACTCTGAAAGCAGAGGAAGGTTTCTACAAGTGTCAACATCCTTCTGAAGGAGAATCACAAACGAGCTGGTTGGCAGTGAAAGGTGAGGCTGTGCTCATATATTTGATTCAAACTTAAATCAATTACATAGACTTACTTGATTGGTTACTTAAATTACATTGATTTAAGTAACCAAGTTTTCATTTAATTACATAAATATTGGGAACTCATTGAGAGCAATGAAAAAACTCCTATCAGGCCTAGAAAATGCAAGGCAGCAAAACAAAACCCACCAAACTTTGAGTTGGTTTTAGTATGAAGGCTGATTCATAAATAAAATTGATTGATTGATTACCTTGAAACATGTTTTCAAAGACTTTTTGATGGTTGTAAAATATCATGAAACATTTGAAAGTGCTCATATTTAGATATTTAAAGCTAAAAAAAATTATTTTTCTTGTTTCTTCTCAGCTAAAATTCAGCCAACAGATTTTCCTCCCACTTCTCCTCCTGTCATATTTTGGTCCAGATTAATATGTGGCTCTGTGCTCTTCATCTTCTACACCTTCATCCTCATCTTGTGTTTACACACATACAGGAAATGGGCTCGAGGTAAGATCACCTGATGGTGAAATAACAGTTGGTGAATTAATTGGACTTACCAAATAGCTTTTTTGACTGATAAGAAATACATTAATATGATCTATTATGACTCAGCAATTTGCTGTCTATATTAATTTGATTCAGCAAAGACCCTTTGGGTTTTGTGTGAAGGAATGAATATATGGAAAAGCATCTCAGGGCCACTGTAAGGTATAGTGGAGGATCAGTGATGCTGTGGGACCGCTTTTTTTCCAGAGGTTTTGGGAGCATTGTTCAAATCCATGATATCACAAACTCTCTGAAATACCAGGACATTTTAAATCAAAATCTAATGGATGTGGTCAGAAAACTGAAAATGGATCCTTGTTCGTTCTCTGAGCAGAATAATGGTCCAAAACATCAAAACAGAAATGGTTCACGAGATAAAAACCCAAGGAAGATTATCATGGATCCAACCTGGATCCATGGTAATCTTCCTCCTACAAACATATACACGTTTCTGCGTTTTCCTTTTAAATTAAAACGTTCACAGTGACAATATTCAGACCAATGTTTTGTAAACTAGAGAGGGCTCTCTGGCACCATCTAGTGTTCCACGTTGCAAAAGAGAATGTGTTTTTAAAATTAAGATAAATAAATGCAGTCAGTGATTGTTTCTGTGTTTTTCCTGCAGCTCGAGTTGATGTTAACCGAACAGATGCTGATGATGGTGGAGAAAAGAGAAGATGATGAGGAAGAAGTGGGAAAATTAATTGGTCCTCCTGTTGATGAGTTGGAAAGTTATATACTATACTGTATATATATTGTAGAAGCCTAAATTCACTTTTGGTTCACTCAGATCTTTAGTCTAAATTATGTTTATATTTCTTATGGTAACTTGTTTATTTTGAGAAGACAATTGCAAGTAGTATTTCTATTTCATACAATTTTTTTATATTGGATTACTAAGTAATTGGAGTTAAGGATTTTAGGGTGTGGCCAGGGAGAAGGAGTTGGGCTGTTGGAGTGGAGCCACACAGTTTTTTGACCTCTCTCTATATATCTCTCTTTCTCACGGAATGTTTGATTTTATTTTTGTGGAAAAGTAACATTTGTATCGTTTTTTTGTCGTTTTTGTGATCAAGTGGACCTATATATATATAAAACGTGGTATATATACCACGTTATTCATCTGTTTATCAATTTATTGCCATTTCTTTGGAGTCACTTGATTTTCCTCTGTACTGAATATCACTTCATCTATAAATTGATCTTTTCTCAGCAGTAACCATGACATTCATAATTCCTGCTACTTGTCTGTTGATATGTTTGGAATTGCTTTCTTTAACTATACGTTTTTGTTGTGGCATCTGGTAAATCTCAATCAATAAGTAAAGTTCAAATGTGGAGTTTCTGCAGGCTTTATTATTGAGCCACATTTAGCATCCATGATGACACCAGTTTAGGCATTGTACTTATAATAAGATTAATGTAAAAAATCAGGCAGGAGTGTATTTTTGTTGAAAGCTTTTGAACTCGACTGATGCCATTTTTTAATAATGTAATAGTGTTTATGATTGATTGGTCTATTTAAATTAAACTCTTATGTACTTGAACATTTAGTGTATTTGTTTAGCCAGTTGGTTCATAGCTGAGGCCACTAGAAATTAAAATGATTGGAGAAAAAATAAAATAAAATAAATGTCTTTACATTCATAAATCAAAGTGTGAAGTTGATATTGTGTCAATCTTTGTTCAGAACAATCTTTGTTCAGTACGTGGTTTTGATAATTATGTACCACGTTTTTATTTTAATGTTTAATCGAGTCTAAAAACACAAACTTCATGATTTCAGCTTTTCTTCTGCTGAGGAACACTGTCGTATTTGGCGCCGTCTGGTGGCCATCTTTCAGATTTCACCACATTTTTGTCAGCCTTGTCTTCTCAAGTGGAGTCCAAACAGAACCAGAAAGTCCTGTACAGTCAGTGTTTGTTGTCTTTTTAGGACCACAGGAGGTTCAGGACTCCTGTCATCTGCAAGGAGAAAACAAATCTCAACTTAAAGCAGCAAAAACTCTGATTACTCACTTTATTCTCATCTGAAAACCACAGGTGTTTCTGATATTTGGAAATGTTACTGACAGATATAATAAAATCTAATAAAACAAAAACAAAATACAAAAAAAGACAGTCATTTTATATTCAAACAATGAGTCAAATTTATTTAGATATTTGTCTAAAATTAAGCTTAAAATCAGAGTCACAAGATGATTATTGACACAGTTTGATCCAGAATCTGATCTTTGTCCAATAAATAATGGCTGAAGTCCTGATTGATGATTGATGATGATGATAATCACAGTTTACAACATTTGGTCTGACAAAACAATAAATGTAATTAGTTTAGCTGAATAAAAATCCTCCTGAGCAGTGACAGCCTCCATTGCTGATCAGAAACAGGAAGGGGCAGCAGCCAAACAAACTCCAATAAAACAAAACAAGATGATAAAATAGCTTCACTAAAACATTTTATCTCTCAGCAATGAAGAAATGACAACGATCTCTCCAAAACAACAATGGAAAAAAAAGGAAATGAAACTAAAATAGACATTTTAACCAACTAAACCTGAAATCACTGCTGACTATTCAGGTTAATGAACTCAGCAGAGGATCCATCAGGACAGGAAAATGAAAAGTAAAGTCTAATCCCAGCATACAGAGGCTGAGTGAATCTGGTCTGGACTTTGAATACATTCTATATGATCGAGATAGACTCCTAGTCTGGAGGAAACTGGACGTGCTAATGGAGTTTTAATGTTGTTGTGATAAAATGTGTAAATGTTTCTGTCACAATATAACGACCAGGATTGGTCATTGGATCCTAGTCTCTCTGTTCTGCTGATGTTCTTGTATGAAACGGCTACAGCTCCTCCTCCTCTCCGCTCCACCTCCCAGTAACAACATTCAGTCAGACTCTCAGAACCTGATAACAGACACCATCAAATCTGTCGAGGACATTTCAAGTCCTCATCAAATACTTGACAAACACCTTAAAAGAGAATCGGAAATCTGCTCTTTATTGGGCGGAAATAATGAGTTTGTCGTCGGTTTTGCTGGTTCTTCTCAGTCTGCTGTCCGTCGTGGATCAAGGTTAGTTGAGATATTTCTCACAAAAACAAAACTCTGCTTCCAGTTGTGAACAACACAATACGTGGTGTAGGTTATACAGTGTCGTGTTTAAATCGTTTAACCAGTCTAAAAGTTTGTGAATTTGCCTTAAACCACTTAAAATAAGCAGATACGTATTTGTCTGACATCCGGGTATTTTTCTTGATGATCCGTTACCCCGGTGTCCCTCTGGCCCCCAGTACGGGGGGAAACTGGAGACACTGGGAGGGACACTGGAGACAAATTCACTGAAGTTGAGAAACATATTTGTTTCTGAAATCTTCAACTCGCTTGCTTTTATTTTGGAGGAACAACACGGCGCTCCTTCCTCTCTCCTCCTCTCTAAAGGGCGCAGAGTGTTTGAGAGTCAGTAGTGATGGGACATGTGAAAACAGGCCAACAGCCTCAGCCTGATGAAGACCAGCTTTGACTTGTGTTGGCTTGTTGAAAACCACGTGATCGACAGCAAACAAGGCCTGGTCTTACCTTTGTCATGAGGAAAATATCTGACATCTAGGAAAACTTTGAGATGATCACTCAGAATCCAATTCTTCTTAAATAAAAATAATGAATCCCTCCTCCAGTCCCGGAATGACAGTCATTATGCTTGTGATTCAGTTAAGCATAATGATTCAATGTCAGTCAATATGGTCTTTCATTTCTTCTTTGTTCAAGAGGAAATGGAAGAAGTTGTTTTTCGTGCAGTTTGCCACCTTGAGATCATAAAACATAAACATACATATAATATAAAGTGTAGTTTATAATTTATAATAATTTATAATTTATCACCACAGGTGGCATAGTTACTTTGAAAAAGTAATTTGATTACAGAATAAAAAAATCCATCCATCAGCTATTAAATGTGCATCTGTCCTTTCCCTCATAAATTCCCAAGAAAAAAGAGAAAATCAACAATATATGCTGAGTGTTTCTTGTCAGCAGTGGCTGAAATGAAGGTCACTGATCTCTGATTAGTTGTGTAAAAACATTAGTGGATTAATAGTGAATATTTGGAAATTTAATTATATATTTTAATCTTAATCTGAATTTGTTTGATGCAACTACTCAGACCAATCTATCGATTCTAGTTTGCCATGCAGGACCTGATACAGGTCCAAATCCTCTGACAATGTTGCCCTCAGGATCCTGGAGATACTCAGATTTATGCGCCATGTTAAAGTATTGATTCCATTTTAGCCTCTAAAAGTGAGCAGGAAATTAACGAGTTTTAACAGGATTTTCAACTTTCAGACTGTCTCTCTCACGTATAAAGAGAGAAAGAGATATGATCTCCAGGATCCTGCTGCTCCTCATCCTCAGCTCATGCCTCAGTGTTCAGTCTCCATTTCGTCTTTGTTCGGTTTAAATCAGTGAAAGTCTATCAGTGAAGGTAAAACCTGAATCAGTTTAACTACCAGAGAATCCAGCAGAGCTCTGACAGCTCAGAGACCATCATGAGACAGAATCTCTCTAGATGGAGCTGAAAGACTCCATGTTCCAGATCTCAGTGTGTCTGATTTTCTCTTTTCCTCTCTGTCTCCTCAGCAGCAACATTTGAAGTGTATGTGACCCAGAGCAGCTATGAGGCAGAGAAGAACCAGAGCATCACTCTGGAGTGGATCTTCACCTCCAGGACTC
>CAEGAF010034094.1:0-77425 GCA_903067075.1 Micropoecilia bifurca | reverse complement strand
CTCAACATTGCCAAAAAATTCAAGTATAAAACTTAACATTCAAAGGCAAAAACAGGATCCATTACAATAAACAATCCAGAGTTACTGAATGAAAACTTCCATTAATTACTGAGCGGAGTAATTATGCAGAGCAGGGAGGAGATCGATTCTTTTTTTAGAGCTCATCTGTCTCATTTTAGGACAGTGAAAGTTTTAATTTGTATGTAAAATGTATTTTTTTTAGGTTAGATGCTGCAGCTTAAAACAGGTTCGGTGTGAGAGTCACTACCAGGTGGAGCGAAGCGGCTCTGTCTGTCAAATATTACTAAATATGAAATATTACTACCTGTAGCGGAGCAGTGGTTCAACAGGAGAGCAGAACCAGCGTCTTACATCGCAGCTTGAAGACTTAAATCGTTTTCTAGGTTATTTGTTTAGCTTTCTGACCGTCATGCTAATCTGGGTGAGTGTTTGTAGCTGTGCGCTGCTTTACCTGCTGTCTGATTTTCCTTATGTCTTTTTACTGCAGTGAGCCTCAATGTAGCCAAACTCCGTCAAGTATGTCATTGTTTTTATGACTATTAGCTTTGTTGTGTTGGTGCATTTTGACCTGCTTCAATTTTCCGATGCAACACACAAACGTCCCCATTCACTCAGTGCGTTATAGTTCCACATTGTTTAGGATTTGTTGCTGTGCATTTGCGCAGTTTGAAGGAAAGAGGAGACCAGCTGCACAGGCTGAGAAATGAGACGTAGGTGATCGGTATCGGCAACAAGAGCCAATGATCGCCGATCACCGATCATGCACTTTTTCACGAAAATCGGCCCGATTGTGATCGGTGACCGATCGATTGGCACACCTCTACTGAATAGTAGCTGTTGGTGTTTCAAACATGGAATTTGGTGAATGACAGAAATTAGATTTTGCCTGGAGCTGACATTAGAGGCTTCCTTTCAAGAACATTGATGGCAGGTGCTTAAGACACTGACTAACCCTGTAAATGCAATGGTCAGATCACTTCAATCAGCTCAATATACAGTTACAGCTTATCAAACAGTTTACTTCTCAGCAGCAGCAGCCTGTTCTGCTGCAGTCTGGCCCATACTCAGCTAATCCTTTGCAGTTAGAGTAGTTGATGACCTCGGAGACACAATTTAAAGCTGTGTTTTCAGTGTCAAGGTGAAACCTCCAATCAGTATTTCTTATATTGAGAGAAAGAAAATTCTTGTTTAATAAATTTCTGATATTCTTATGTGTTTATTCACCACAAACCTCTTAAAAAACATAATTTAACATGCCGCTGGTTTTTCTGGTCATAGGTTGTCTAGTGCGATTTGAGTTCCATGTATTTCCCTCATTTAACGGTGGCTCGCATTTTCTTGCTAAATTGCTTCTCTGAAGTATCTAAGAAGCAATTTGAAATAGGTTGATTCTGTGACTGACAGTAAATAATGTCTGCAGGACTGCAGCCACTCGTTAGTGTCAGAGAAGCCCTGCTACGTTATTAGAAATTTACCCTTTTGGTGTGTCATAAATTGCGTGGGAGGTGAGGTAATAAAGTTGCCCTCTGGGAGAAACTCGTGCTGTATTTTCTGTCAGTTGTCAGTGGTTTACTCATCTGAGCTGGGAAGCTTGGGGAGAAGTGGTTCAGAACAGGTTTACATTAAAATAATCTCTCCATCCGCTTAAAAAAACATTTTCTAACTACATCATTACAGACCTGACATATGTCTGCATTTTATTTTACTTTTTCCATTTAGAGTGCGTTAAGTTATGCTTTTTCATCATTTTGAATAACAACTTTGTGTCCTACTGATATTTCGACCCATCCATCACAGGACATGCATTAATGCAAGGTGTAGTTGTCACGTGATGATCCTAATGGAGATTACGTTTCCATTGACAGCATGAAAAGGTACACAAGTTTCCAACCTAACAAAGTCTAGTCAATCTTTCACTAACATTTCATTTTGATTATCACCTTTACACAGCTTTATGTTGAACCCTCTCCATGCTAATATATGAAATGATTCAGAAAATTGTAATTAAAAATTTGTCTGCAAACAATCAATTCCTGACCTATTCTGAAGCAGGTTTTCTTCCCAAAATCAATTACAATGGTGACAGGTCCTTAAGGAAGGAGTAAACCAGCTTAGTCATACTGAAAGTCCTGAAGTGAACCTGAAGTTTCCTTAATAAGCGCTTTAAGTTTGTGTGTATTTTTTGGATATGTTTAATATGCAGACACATGGATAATACTGTATTTTCTAGACTTTATGGAGAGAAATAATTCCTGATCATTACGATCAGAGCACGGACATTGGTGCTTCAGAAACTGTCAACCAGACATACATGCCAAAGTTGAACATTTCTGTGAGTTTATTGAAAAGCAGGTAACTGAGCACAGCGTGTTACTGGACACATCCATGTTAATATGAACATAGACAAGATCTTGCCTATGTTTGTCAATTTATGAATAAATATGACTGACAGTGTGACTTATGTTTGTTTTTTTCCTCTCCATAATGCATTTTTTGACTAATGTGACTTGCACACCGGAGCTGCGTATGGCTGGGAAGGTATGGTGTATAGAAACAAAAAGTATTTGCAAACATAATTGTGAGCTCAACAAGCTGCTTTTTTGCTTTATCCAAAAATCTGAAGTTTCTTAGGACTTATTCATCCTCTTACAATAGGATGAATTATTAGACAATGAATTAACCTCTGACATATCTATACAACTAGCTCCTGTGATACAAACTGGAGCTAATAAATTCATATGCACAATTAAATTAATTAAAGCAGGATATATCGCTCTGTTCCATACTCTCTTTTAACTAACTCAGTAAAAAATTATTAGGATCACTTAAACCCACTGAAACTGATCCTTTTTTTCACCTTTGTGCTCTTTAGGGAGTTTTTTTGTGATAGAAAAACTGCATTAGAAATGAAAAAAATATTTTGGTTACACTATTGTTTACCAGTAAGAATCTGTATTTGCCTATACAAGTGGATGTATTTGCATCCACTTGTATATGCCCCTCCGACTGACACCACTAAATAAAATCCAGTGCAACTAATTAAAACGTTTAATTCCAGCTGTTCAGTCAAAGCCTTAGAGGAGGTTAGTTTGAGATCATTGGTGAACAAATAGCATAATTAATACCAAGAATCACACTTGACATCAGGCCAGGGAAAATATTGTAGAGAAGCTTATATCAAGGTTGGGTTATAAAACCAAACCGAATGCTTTGACTCCAAAGCACTAAAAGAAGAGGTGGAGAGGACCTCCCATCTCATTCTTCATCTTCAGGTGTCCTGCTCTAGGCATGAAGCATTCTGGAGAGACTTCTTGTAGTACTACTGCAATAGGGCAAAAATAGTTGAGTGGGGGTGGGGGGATCATCACTATCATCAATAATTGGTGAGGAGCGCTCTGCTGCTCTAGTCAGTAATTGTGGTTTCTATTATTGAGAAGAAATTTCAGCAGGAGATGAAGCCCTGGTGCGAAACAATGGGCTGGTGCTGGGCCCCCTGGAGCAATTAACCCGAGCCCCCCATCCTCCCTCATATAGTTCTGACACAATGAATATGTTACAGAGACATCTAATCACTGTACATGTAGGGTGCCAGAGACACTTGGCTGAGTTGAGTGAGCGCACAACCTGTATATAAATTAGATTTTTGTGCTGAATAAGAGGCTTTTGCTGAACGTAGGTGAATTGGATAAGCATGACAAACACTTGTCTACCAGAAAATTGGAGTTTTGCTAATCTTATTTTATTTATTGATTTTTCTTTTATGGAAGTATATTTGTAACCAAAACACATGGTTTTGTTTGTCACAAATGTTGGAGAGACATGATATTGAAAATAAATCATTTTTTTAGACTACCGTAATCTATTTGTTTATTGAAGTATACATTTCTCAGTTAGTGCGATTAGATCTACTGCTGAGTTATGTAAATACTTATTATAAACTTTTATTCTAATATTTAGGATTAAATGGAGCTCTGACATTTATGTAATCTATTGACTTGGGTATTGTAAATTAATCCTCCATGTGAAAAGAAAAACTTTGTTGCAGTTCATCAACAAATGTATCAATCGATAAATACAGCAGGCTCATTTTACTAATGACTTTAGATTAGTGTATAGTTCTGAATTAATGGACCTTGTTATCACAAGTAAATTACAGCTGCAGCTTTTTTCTTGTGGAAACAGCTTTTTAAGTTGTTTTTGTATAGTCCTGCAGGGTTTCTTAGCTGCTGTTCAAAAGATGGTTTATTAGATTACTTTAATAAAGTAATATATTCACAAGTCGCTACCAAAATAGCGGGGGAGGGGGGGAAGGAAAATAAATGGATGACCTGAGGTATTTGCTTAGCATGAAAACCTGTTCCAAATATTTGGCACGGTTGTCAACTTCAGCTTTAAAATGGGAGAAAAATCACAATTCAAGCTTCATAGCATAGCACTTGTTGGACATCTAGTCATGAAGGACTGGAAGCAAGCTTGTGTGATCACTGGTTTATCAACATTTGTCAATTTTGTGTTTGCTCAAGTTCAGGCAGGCAGAAAGGGGCCACGTTCAAAACTCTAAGGGCCTCATGTACAAAAGAGTACGCAGGTTTCACACTAAAACATGGCGTAGGGTCAAATTTTGACAAGTGGGACGCAAAAAAATTCAGGAGTATAAGACCATACGCATGCATGTGGCTGCACAGCTTTCCTTTATACATCCCAATTTGTGGGAAATGGGGTGCAGCTGCTGGTCTGCCCTGGTCTGCTGGTCTGCCCTGTCATAAATTAATATATGAAGTGGTGTAAAAGCCTGGCAGGCTGCCACCACATGTCGCAATAACCATAACAACAATCCTTGCTTGTACTACTACTACAAGTAGTTCTAATAATAATGATTATATATTTAAAGACGCCTCTCAACATGTCCTTTTTAAGACGCTTCTCTATCTCACATAAAGTGAAACCAATGCATTTTATAAGAAAATAAAAACCAAATGGGGAAAAAAAGGAAATGAGAAAGACAGTGTTGATTAATCCAAGTGGAAATTAAACTAAATTAAAGCAGAGTGTTCAGTGAGGATTTGAAGACATACAGCGTGTCAGAGTCCTTTGCAGTGACTTGGGAATGTAGAAGTTTATTCTAAAAGGAGGAATCGTGTATTGTACCAAGCCAACATGCCACTACATTTATTAGGCACTTTTGCTCAAATAAGTCACACATTTACAGAATGGAGATGCTTTCTATTCATAAAGGTGCATTCAGAAAGCTGGCATGGCTCGACTGAGGGATGACTGTCTTGACCTGTCTGTAGCTCAAGCTGCACCAGCACCGATAACGCACAGCTCCTTTTTTAGGTTAAACAGGGAGCACCCAGCATGAGCACTCTGGGCAATCTGAAGGATAATAAACCATCAACATGTCCCAGCAGATCAATATAGTCTCTGAACATATGCCCTCTCAGAATCCTTCAACTGGTGATGTTCTCCAACAGTCCACGGTTTGGCACCACACCTTTGCACAGCTACTTATGTTCTTACTTGTTCATTTATTCTTTTAAGACCTAGGTCTTCTAAGCTGAGTGTTTTAAATCACTGAGACTGAACCTTTTGGCTAGTTTCTTGATAAGAGTGGCGCCCTGCCTTGGTTGTTTGGGTCTAAAATACTAGTTTTACTAAAGATTCCCTCAAGCACTTTTTATAATTATTTATTTTTATTTATAAATATCAAATCTGACTCCAACTAAAGCACAAGACACTTCTGCTGGGATAAAAAAAAATCTGACAAAATTAAAGTTGTATCCTACTTGTTTACTGCTTACAAATCAGATAACGTTAAAATCGTTTGAGGTAGTGTATAGTGCAACTAAAGTAAAGCATACAATAAATCTACTTCCAGGTTATGGGGCTTTTTTTGCTGCTTTTATTTTTTTGGGGAGAAAAGTTTCATCATAAGACACACCAGAGGTCAGTGATTCTCTGTGTTTGCACAGGGCAAGGAGATAGAGCTATAATGTGTGAGGAGGAATTTGACCAGCTGACAGTAACGAGATAAACACAGGAAAGAAAACCCGAAAGAGAAAGACTGGAGAGCATATAACTGCTTGTAAATGGTTACTATGGTGATTTGATCAGGCGCTTAGGCTAGAGCTCCAAGGGAAAGGTGGCATTTTTATTGCCACAGCAGGAAGAGACAAGAAAGACGGAAGGAAGAGGGAGGGGAAAAAAAGCGTTTGAGGTGACACCTTTATCTTCACAATGCACCTATATCTCTGAGTAACGATGTTCATAAAAGAATATCAAGATATCAAAAACCAAATCATCAAATGCTGTTCAGCTCAGGGACATTTTATCTTCAGTTTAAAGATTTTTTACCCTCCCTTCTGTTCTCACTTTCTTCTCCTTGTGATTCAAAAAAAGTGAGTCAACTGTTTCTTAGAAGTGATGAGGCAAAGAAGAACCAAAAGGTGCTTATATAGGGTTTTGGCTCTTTGATTTGTCAAGGGATTATTGTAGTTTGCTTTAAATTAAATATGCATTTTAAAAGTAACCTGGAACCTTGCTCATTAAAAATAGTAAGGTATATTAAATAGTTATTAGTAAAATGAAAGAAATTGTGTTGTTCCTTTTTGGTATTTTTTTCCTATCACCCTAAATAGTATAAAATATTATTTCTACACCGGGCAAAAATGTCTGTACACATGTACGTCAGACGATGGGACTTACCATCTTTTAATGGAAAACCGAAGAAGCTTGGAGGGTTGATCTTGTGTAGATATCTGCTCTAAAATCCAACCACAATGTTACCTGTGTCTACAGCACAGCAGTTGGAAACTCAGGAAAGCAGTAAGGAAGTGTTCAGTTTGGTAAAGTAGTACTAGCTCTGCAGTGGCTTCTTCAAATTGACTGCTTTACTTACCTCTGTAAGAAATGAACTTGGTAAAACACTTAACTCTGCTGCCAACCATTGTATAGCATTTTAAGCATCATGAGCCTGTGCAAGTTAGTTAATCTAATTTTGAAAGGTATTATTTAACGAGTCTTTCCATGCTTCTCCATAAATAAAGACTGAAATAAAGTAAGAAATTAACCATTTTTCTTTTCTTCTTGTCCTAATTCAACTGTTTAAACAATTTGCCATAAGTTAGAATGCTACAAAAAACACTTGTGCTGCTGTTCAGAAAATGTGAAGCTAATGCAGGAGCGATCAAAGCGGAAACAAACTTTAATATATATGCAGGCTCACAGAGGCCCGTGGGAGAGGGCTTGGAGATGGACAAACACTCAGAGACTGCTTGGGAATATTTTTCATCCCTGTTTTAAGGTGAGGGTGGAGTAATTTATTGCATTCCATGAGCCAATCATGGAGCTTATGTTTACTTATTCTTTTTTACAACTAATTGACTAAATCAGAACTTTAATACATGCACACACAACCTCATGTATAGTTTGTCCCTATGCAAAAGAGAATGCTAAGGAGCTTTTCTGTTGTCAAAGGTTGGTCTCTGTTAAAGATAATATGTACAGATGTTCTGGTGTTGTAGTCTTGAGCACCAGACGAGCTTTCTGGTTTTCCCCCAACGATGTCCTGATTTCATCATTTTGGTAAAAGCAATACATCTTAATTTGCCACTGTCACTGCAGGCTGGCCTCGATCTGTCAGTTCCTCAACCACGGGGAAAGGTGTTGCACACAAGAAGGACATCAGTTCAAAGGCAGTTCAACATTAAAGCAGTCATATCTTTTTGAGGGATGGTTACTTTTATGTTTCACTGAACTCTGCAGATGCAATTTGAATTCCTGTGATGCCATAGAATATTTTGGGTGTAACAATTTCAGTTTGAGCTTTGTTGTTATAATTGCTGTATGTCAAATCAAAAGGTCAAAAGGGGGAAAAAAGGTGGTTTGGCAGAGTAAAATAAATTGCATATATGATAAAAACCTATGCAGAAATATATTTGATATGTTTGGGGAGTGTTCTGCAATGTGAATGGGAAAGGTTTGCTGAGTTTCTCTGGCTTTTTCATGCTTATAAACATAGAACATATCAATAAGCAAGTACCTTAGCATCCATCTGTAATAGTCAGGAAGTCCTCAATGTGGAGCTTTAGAAATGTATTTGCCATACTTTATTAACTATATGTGATTATTTGGTAAATATAAAGTTAAAAAAAACAATGTCACCACAGACTTGTTCAATTTGTTGGGCCTTGTCATAAAAAAATAAAAATAAAAAATACAAGAGGAAAATAGGGGTTTGAAAGTGCCAGGTATCACTTTCAGTGTCATTCCTCATTCACTGTGATCCACTTCAAATCCAGCAGGAAGGTTTTGAATTTTCTCCATTGCCCTTTCCTTTTGGAGAACACAAATACCCTTTATTGTCTGTATGGGGGGAAAGTCAAGTGTACCAGCAACAAAGTGACTGGCAAAATGAAAGCATACTGTTTCACAAAAAGGTAGAAATGAAAAAAACCAAACAAATAAAAAAAATACGACTGAGACTGTATGGTAAAAGGTAAAAAAATGTAGCTATTTAAAACTGGACACCCAGATTCAAAGAGGTTTGCAATAGCATAGCATTCCTAGGTAACATTTTTTTGTTGCAAACTGGCTCTATATAAATATAAACTCAAACTGAAATGATTAATAAAATATAATTTTGAGTCCCACTGACTAAAGCCAGCTCAAGTATCACAAATGATCCATGTAACACAGTGTACAAACTATGACTCCACATTCTTCATTTTACATGACTTGTATTTCTTTAGTTTCAATTAGTTCTTGGTACTTTGCTTTCTTCTGTCCCATTTTTACGATATTCAGAGCATAGTCATAGATGTCCTTCATCTCCAAGTAAGAGATTTCCCTCCACAGTTAAAAATGGCATATATATACAGAAATCTTCCCCTGATCGATGCTATTGGTTACAAGATGATCTAAAGAAGAAACCTGTTTTCTTTTCTGGCTCTGCAGACTGGCTGACTGTGTAGTTTACTGGGATGATATCTGTAGCAACCAAATGGCATCTATCCCTCTTCCTCTGGCGTTTCCTGACCTTGTTATGTCAATCTGAACTAAAAGAAACATGGTAACCTAAGATCAATCAGTCAAAACCTAAAATAGGACACAGGCTTTCTCCTCTGGCCTTTTAAGTCATTAATCTGGAAGTTGTAGGTGATGGACAATAATTTTAATCGGGTTTCTCTGGGTCGGATGCTTTTTTCAATAAAAGTTTTTTTTTGTTGTATTTTTCAAGTATGTGCGATTTCTGATTGACCAGTTAATTCAGTTTTGTCATTATGGGTTTCTCCAAGACATGGAGAACTAAAGTAGCTCTTTGGGTTTAATTTGACTTAAAATAACAATATTAAAACTGTAACAACATATATAAATAGCATATGTTACCACATTTAAGCATCAGCAAGAATACTTTTCTGTTTTAATTAACACATTTTTATCATATTATGCATTATATTTTTAAAAAGAGTAAATATTTTACTTTTACTCAAGGTTATCATTCATGAGTCTTGTTTGTTTATTAAGGAGTTTTTTTTTCTTCATGTAAATAGAGCCATTTAATACAAAAAGTATGAGTAGCTTGTTATGGTCAGTTGTTATAAAAATGCTATACATGTCCAAATCAACAAGAAATTTGACTTTAGGGGTGTGGCAGTGGCGCAGGGGTAAAGCGCAAGCCAAGTCCCCAACGCGGCTGTCACGGATTTAAGTCCCAGCCCAATGACTTTAGCTGCTTGTCTTTCCCCTCTTTCACAACCCACTTTCCTGTCTGGTATCTGTCAAATAAAGGCCTCTGGACCCAAACAAAACCTAAAAAAAAAAAAAAAAAAGAGAATATGGCCTTTGTATCGCAGCTTAATCTGATGCCTTGAAATTGTCCTCTGTCATTTTATGAACCTTCTAAGTGGTCAGACCAAAGTTCTCAACACTTTTGTCGTGCAATAAGAGGGTCCAGAGTTAAAGTATGTCCATGGGATCTTTATGTGTAGCTTGCATGGCACCCAATTGATGCATAGGTTCTCCAGGTACCTATGCCTGGAGAACCTATGACCACAATTGACCACTTTAAATTGCCCTTAGGAGTCAGTGTGGGTGTGTGGTTGTTTGCCCTGTGTGTCTGTATTAACCTTGTATCACATTGCCATAAACATTAAATTAAACTAAATTACCACATTATGAGGTGTGCATCAGTAATATTAGAGCTGCCTCCTATTTACAACAGGATAATATGATGAAAAGGTTGCTGTTTCTGCAGGACTAAAAATGATTGGTCAAAGGATGAGCTGTGTTTGTTCAGTATTACTTGTTGTAGGAACAGAGTCTTCATTGCCACAGTGAAGGGCTTCTGCTTCAGCTTTTGAGCCTTGCATGCAGTCTGCACCTTAATTAGGTCAGTACAGTCATGGAGTAAAATTTATGCAGAGGTTAGCTACAAATGAGAACATTTTCGAAATATTCTGGTGAGGTTTGATTTTATTCTGGGAGGGAATAAAGAAGAGTTGGCTAACAAAGCTTTAATCTCCTACTTTGATGCCCGACAAGATATCAGACATGCTGTTCTGTATTATTATTATTATTATTTATTTGGAAGCTTCTTTTTTCTGATATAGTCACAGAAGCTGCTGGAAGGAACAAACAAAAGAAATGAATATTCTTTCATATTTCTTACACTCGTTTTTAAATTTTTTTTCCCCTAAATTGCCTCCACAATGTTACAGTGGGATGTGTCATAAAAATCACCTGACCTGACAGTGTCAAAGGCATATAGAATCTTGAAATTTAAGCCTGGACCATTACAGGGAAATTTACTCTTTTATACCATGTCAAGACAGGCCAGAGGCCGACACTATAGCTGCTGTAGATGACTGTGAAAGGAATAAGTACTGAGCTGGTGAAATATGTACATGGTCATGAATTTTCAATTTGTCAGTTTGCTTTCTGCAGGGGATTATCACCTATAAACCATGTGGATGGTAAAAATAGGAGACCCATTTGTTATAAATTGGACAATGAACGAGGTTTAGGGATAAAGACCTTCTAAATTTTACTAAGACTCTGCTGGAGCATGGATTCTGCCATGCAGTGGGTGAAGCTTTAAAATCTTTTACTTATGACTTTCTAGCTTTAAATACACATCTTAGAATGCAATAAGTGAACTTCAGGAATGTACCTGCTTAGCAGGGCATCACAAATGAATAATGCTGCTTTATCTTGTATTTTTTTAAATCCAAGAATGAATACAAATAATTTCTTTCCAAATCCATACATCCTAAGTTTTTATTCCTTTCCCCAAAAAGGTCAGAGTGTGTAGATATTTTGTGTGCTTTGCAACTTGTTTGCACCTTTAGACCAAAAGATGATGCACCATTAACCAAAAGTTGGATTTTACATACTGCAATTGACGTTTTAAAAGTGATGGTTGTCCATAAAAACATGTTTGAATTTATATATTAATTCTCCTTTATGCGGAAATGTTGTCAAATCAAGTTTTAGCTTTCAAAGCAGAACACATTAATTTAAACATTATTTTAAGATTTTTAAAGGAAGGAGTGTCGCTGTGTTTCTGATGCATGAATGTTAGTCTCCTTGGCAATCTTGTATTGTTGACGAGGGACTCAGACTGTAGCATGAAGTCTTTCTTCTTGAATGCTAAAGACTTTGTGTGGGGTTGCAGTCCATACAGAACCAACAATAGAAAAGAATGAAATAGAATAGAAATACCTTTTCTTGTCTCTTGAGGGGTAAATTCCCATGCATTTTATAATTAAATCTGCTTGGGCTTGTGTAAGAAATGCTATGCCATTACAACCACAAACTTCAGTGTTAAATATGCTCACATTTTATTCAGAATTATGCACAACTTTGTTTTGGTGTGCCAAATACAAGTTAGTAAGGTGTATTGAAGTCCGAGGTTATAATGTTGCAAAATATAGAAAATTTAAAAGGATATGTACAAATATGTCTAATATGTCTTGAAATAACTGTGCAATGTGTAGGAATAATCTCAGCTGGTGGTTTAAAAAGAGGCTAGTCTCTAATCAGTGCCCAGTGATGTTTGATCATTTCAGGAGATGCAAGACATGCAGAATTTGCTGCCACAACCTGAACTGGCCTAGTTGGATCAGCAGCTTATGGAGATTAATTTCCCCACTGCTGAAATAAAATCAATCAGCAGCCTTTAATTATTTTCTTCCTAAGCTACTCTTCTCCTTTCTTTTTACGAGCCATAGATTTCTCTAGTTTTGGTTCTTCCTGGAAAAAGGGAACCATTTTATTCAGCAGGTTTTTATAGAAATGTGTTTTCTTTGCTTCATACACCAGTTGCTTTAAACCGCAGCTTATTAGAGGTTGTCCTGGTTGTGCATTGACAAGTAAATTTTACCTAGATTCAACTGAGTTTTGATTGCTTTAAATAAAACTAGTCTTTCTAAGTCTCGTTATGAGTTGGTGTCTGTGTGCCTCTGCTAGAGTGGCGATGGGTCCAGGGTGTACCTGGCATCATGCTAAGTGACTGCTGAAGATAGGCGTCTGCTAAAGTATACACAATCCTTTAACTTTGTCACATTTTTGCAATTAATGAGCCAATTAATTAAAACAAATTAACTTGGTTTTTCAGCACAAAGAGGTGTATAATGATGAAAGTAAAAGGAAAACGCTTTTTGTTTTTAACAATAATTAGAAGTCCTGGTTTGGATACCCCAATATAAAATCCAGTGAAAGAATTTGCCAATGAATAAATGTTGAGATCAGGAACATACTCTGCAGTTTAGAGATAAAGTCGAAGCAGGATTAGGGTATAAAACATAACTCAAAGCTGCTCCTCTAAATTGACCGCCCAGGGAAGTAGAGCAATAATCAGAGAGTTAACCGAGAGTAAATATGGCATGTGAAGTGGAAAACAAAGATCGCCAACACACAACATTATCACTGTACTTGCTTAACCATGCAGCACCATACTGTGGGCATGCTTGACTTCAACAAGCATGTCCACAGCAGAGAAACTAATCTGAGCTGATGATGACAAAACACAAAGTATTCATGGGATACAAACAGAAGTTGCTAAAGACTTGAGACTCAAGTGGAGGTTCACATAGCCCTAAATATAAGGAAATTATCCTGTAAATAATCTGTGCCATTGTTCGAAACATAATGTTCAGAGATTTCCCACCCAATTTAGATAATTTTGAGCTATTTTCCAAAAAGAACAGGCAGGATTTTTACTCTTCAGACATGAGAATCAGGTATAGACATGTGTTTGTATCATGAAAACAAATGTAAAAAAGTTTGGTTAGTGTAAATATCATTTCAAGGCACAGTAGTCACATATAACAGCTTTTGGTAGCATATGCAAAGATAGTTGAGCAGCCTGCATGTAGGATGGCTCCATTTTGTTGAGCTACCCTTGCAATTTGCTGTCTTCAAATAATAATAATTTTTTAAAAAAGTGGCAACTTTGAGATGGCTGGCAGTAGAGATGTGACTGGCTGTGTTTTCAGGGATTCCTTCAATAGGGTGTGACATTAAGCTCATGATTAAAGCTCTCAGGGGTGACAGATGAGGATATGGAAGAGGGAGACAATGCTGTAACTTGGCGAATGAAAACTGACAGCAGGGAGAGAAAAAAAAGAAAGATGGTAATAAAAAACTGCAAAATAAGTCAGGCTGGTCAGAGAAGGCTGCAAAGTTTTGAAAAATGGGTAGATTTTCCATGAGGTGAGATGGGGCTGCTAAACTTACCTTGATCTTTGTTTATTAAATACTATCAGTATCTTCTTACAATGATGAGGAGTTTTGTGAATGATTTCAGAATTTCAGAATCTTGCAAAAAATTTCCAAGTTTTAAATTCCCAAATTGTCAAATGTACTTCCTTTTTCACCATGAATGTACAAAGCGAAGACTTGAGGCCCCCCCACATACTCGGGCGTACTTCACTCTGTGGAGGTCTGCTTATACAGGACTCTGAAGTCTAATGCTCCTGATAAACCCTGGCTTTGTTTTATATGTGGTAATGTAATTAGATTTGAGATGCAGCGTTTTTCAGTTCCCAAACACTAAAGCATTTCTTATTTACTGCCAAGGCTTCAACATGCAGAAAACAAAGCATTAGGCAGCTGTCTTGTTTTGAAATGTGCATGTTGAGACCAATGCATTTTGTAATTAAACATAACACCAACATCCAGGCTGGTCTATTGCACCACTGATGCCATTTTGCTCTATGAGAATGTGCTGACATTAAGGTAGAGATCACGCTTAATCAGACATTAGAAGCGCCATGCTCCATAACTTTGAATCATTGTGTATCAGAATTGCCTGAGAAAGCCAAAGAATACGTTATTGCCCATGTGCATTGGGAACTTTTCCTTCTGTCTAAGAAGTAATAATATTTCTCCAGCTCCCAGCAGCTTGAAATACTTCAGAGCTTTGTGTTCAAGTTCTTTCTGTTCTGCCTCCCCCAATGACTTCTGCATACCTCCAGAGCTTTTCTGGAGGTATGAGTTTTGATTTAGTCTCTCTGGACATTCTTTGATTGACATGGAGACATACATATGTCCCTCCCCTTCAAATGGAAACTTGATAGGAAACCACTGGTACACTTTGACAGTGGCTGGATTTTTAGAAAACCACACTCGAGCATCTGTCTTGCGGCTTTTATCTTGCCAACTTTGTTTCATTTAACAAGAGAGCAAGTTGTAAGATGGCTATATGTGCATATGGTTTTTTTTGCAGTTGTAATGATTGAGTTACAGGTAGAGAAAACTCAAACATTTCTCGAAAAATCAGAATATCACATATCATCGTCAAAGAAAATAAAAAAGAATGTAACTGTAATTCATGTCACCTTTGTTGGTTCTGGTGTCTCTCATCTTCCTCTCAACAACAGCCCAAGAGGAAGATGGTGATCAGGTCAGGGGAGTTTGCTTTCTAATCTAGCAACACTATGGTGACTGGTACCTTTGGCGGTATGGGCAAGTGCCAACTCTGGCTGAAAAATGAAATTAGCATCTGCCTACAGCTTTTCAGCAAAGGGGTGAAGTGCTCTAAAATGTCCTGGTAAATGGCTGAATTGACTGTGGACTTCAGAAAAACACAGTGGACCAGAAAGAGCAGACGACATGGCACCCTAAACCACCATCGATTGTCGAAACCTCATTCTGGACCTTAAGTAACATGTATTCTGTGCCACTTGGTTCTTCCTTCAGAATCTAGGACTTTGATTCCCAAATGAAATGCAAAATTTATCATTATCTCTGGTTTAGGAGAATCTTCAGATTTGTCCTTCTCTTATGCTTGCTCTTACTTTACTTTAATTATCAATTCACAACCAATTGTGTCCAACAGACTTTTATCCATGGTTCATGGTGTTTGATGTTTTCTTTCCTTTTTGCAAATACAAATCTGCACAATGCGATGCATCTATATCAGTGGTCCTTAACCTTTTTTGAGGTACCAAACCCACCAGTCTCATATGCGCATTCACCGAACCCTTCTTATCTCCTCCCACCCCCGACACAGAAAGCAATTCATGGCGGTATTCTGATTTAGTAATTTAATTATATTAGTTGTGTTACCACCCCCACGCCACTAGAGGCAGTACCAACCCCAAAAAGATGAGACTAAGGAGCAGATTTAGACTATAGAATTTGGTAAAAACTGTGAGCTTTGCTGAAGTAATTAAAGACAAAAGTTCAAATCCATGCTGATAGTGGAACTCCTTCAATCAGTGCTCCTACGCAGCACTAATTGGCTAAGCAATGTAGCGTGATCCTCTGCAGCAAGTGATGGCAAAGTGGGGCGCGTCATCACGACTTTACACAACTGTGTCTTTACCTCCACGGCAGAGGCTCCGCCGAGACCGACTCATCAAGTCGGTCTCAGGGGTTTGATCGAACCCAGGTTAAGAACCACTGATCTATATATTGAAAATTCCTAAATAAAATCCAGTGCAACCAACTCCTTCAACAGTTACCTACTTACTATGTGGAGTCTGTGTAATTTAATATCAGTATTAAAAAAGAAACTCTACTGTAAAGGCATCATAATTAAAGAAAATTAATGAATAAACAAGCTAACCAAGTGACACAACACCAAGGTCAGTATAATGTTGTGGAAAATATGAAAGCAGTGTTGCACAACTGCAAACCTAGTAAGATGGTTTGCTTGTACGGACCCAATGATTTGGGTGTGGGAATTTTTCAACAAGTAAACACTTGGTATTGTTTCAAAAGATTGTTGAACTTTTGAAATAAAGTCAAGAGATTTTCTCATCTGTAGTTTGTAACGGACACATCAAAAATGTCAAATTAGGAGACTAAAATTGAACTTTTTTGCTTGCACACATAACCTGTGTCTGGAAGGAAACTAACACTGTGAACACATAATGCTGACATTGGAAAAACATTAGTGGCAGTGAAATACTGTTGGAATGCTTTTCTTCAGCCGGACAGAAAAGCTGGTTAGAATTGATGGGAAGATGGATGGAGCTCTGTACTTTGCTGTCCTCACAGAAAACCTTTTAGAGATTTAAAAAGACTTAGAACAACCATAAACTTATAGTCAGCGCTACACTCGTTAAATCAATATTCACAGACACTATTGTCCAAACTCACTGAAATTCAGGTACTTCACAAAGACAAAATGGCAAACATTTTAGTCAGTAGAAAACCTCAAATTATAATTGTAATGAAAATGCTTTCTATAAATTATAGTCATGGGGCATATGCCGAAAGGTTTGGTAAAATTCGAATAGGAAAAAATGTAGCACTTTACAAGTTGTACATTAGTATCAAATGAATGAATGGTTTATTACATTCTATTTTTACAAATTCCCTAGGTATCCAGTAACGTTTCTTCACTTCAGATTTTAACGCAAAGCAGTCAACAGTCTGCAATTTTTATGTCAGAAACTACAATTTCAAAGTTGAAGGTGCCAGTTTTTCTTACTGTTGTTAAACACCCCAATGCAGCCTTCAGTTCATGGTTGTGTCCACAATCCTGCCCAAGAAAATAATAAATGAAGCGATAATATCAGACGAGCAGAGTAATCAACATAAACGAGGAATGAATTCTAGTTCTTATGAATTCTAGTTCCTATATAAACACAGTTCTTATGATTATTATGTAACAATAATCTAGCTTGCAGTGTTTGCCCTGATGTCTCAAGCTATGCATCCAACATGACTCCTACAGGGATATAGCCATAAGCATTGTTTAAATCCTTTAAGCCCTGCAGACTTCTCATCCTCCAGGATCTGAGGGAATAGCGCAAAGCCTTTGTTTTCTATTATGTATTAGCAAATCCGGTCTCAAAATTTTAATTATTTAGGTCCAAGAAAAATTGTTAAAATGTTAAAAATATTTTTGCCACAAGACTGAATAGAAAGAAGTACTATGTTGCTATGTTTGTTGTGTATGCAGATAGACAAACGCATTGTGTAGCAAATTGACTAAAACATCCGAAAGAAAAATATAAACCTCTTGTCTCCAACCCATTGCAGAGAAAAAAGGTTGGACAAAAAAAAAAGATCAAAGTCTTCTTTAATTCAAGAAGACTTGGATTAAACACATTTTATTGACTCTTAATCCAAATTATCTACGTTGCCATTTATGAATTTTAATCCTAGAGTGAATGGCTACACTTGTCACAGCCGGTGTTAAGGAAGATGTAAATTCTGAACTAAACACACGGCAGATTATAGACCAATGACTGTAAACAATAAGATCAATGTAGTCATCAAAAACTGTATATCGGTCCAAAAGTGTGAAAACTAAGAAACACTCTCAGAATATTTCTGTTAACTTGATATTTTTTGTAAAACCTCCTTTCAAAATACTAAATCCCGTATAAAACATTAGAACGTCCACACACATTGATTTAAGAAGATGTGGCATTTGATTATTCACAAACCATTCAAAAGAACACAGTAATCCCAGCTGTCCCAAGAGATTATCTGTCAAGTTGGAGCTAAAACTACTGGTAACGTGCTGATCAAAACCCAGGTATTGGATTGGACATTCTGAAATGTTCAGTACCTCTGAAGCTGATGAATCTCAACTCCCTAAACACTATTTTTGGCTGAGCCTTTTGAAAGACTCTATTGGCTGCTGCTGCTCTAATATCTCATAATCTGCATTGAATGTTTTATTCATGTTACACCCAGACGGTTTTTGTGCAGTAGTAAGGCGAGTACAGAAAGCAGGCAAAATGTCAGTCATTAAATGTACAATAAAAAGTCAAGGCACTACATCGAGAACAACTGTTGGATTTTTTTCCCTGAGCATAATTAGTTTGAATTGCTCCAAAATGAATTGATATAAATAAATCCATCTATCCAGTCCATTAAGCCAGTTCTGTTCTTGCCACTTTTAATTTGTTAAATTGATTTCAAACCCAGGTAAGTACCGAACTGTGATATTTTTTGCATGTACCATTTCACCTCTAGTAAGTGTGCTATTGATTAAATGTGATGTTATTGTTACTGCATTTTAAACTACCAAATGTTCAGCCATAGAAAGTATATCACATTAGTTGGAGAAACTGCAATGAAAAATCTTACTGGTGCGTGGTGTAAGCAAATGCCTGGACCTAAAATCCCAAACAGTAATTGCTAAAGAAAACTTTAGTTTTTCAGAATCCCAAGGGAGATTAAATGTTTATCAATCAACATTTACGTTTCGCATGGAGACCCATTTTTGAAAACAACAGCCCATGATCACTGTGACACTGCAGCAGTTTGAAGGTACTGAGATTGGTTTGAAACACAGTAAATCTAAAATGTATTGAGCTACTTGCAGTTTGGCCATAGGAGATTAATGTCTTGTCAAAAGTAGAGGCTTCAAGGTGAGAAATAGACCAGTATGGATTAGGAGAAGTAATAGCCATCAGTGTGAACTTGATTTAAGTTCTGCGGAGTAAGTGAAAAACAAGGAGGTGTCTTAGTCTGTGACAGATGTTAGATAACTTCATGTTGCAGTAGGCTTTGAGTTTATAGTTTCTGGAAACAGTATATTTTTTTAAAATTTGATCGCCCTGTTTAATATGGCTTTTAAGAATTCACTTGGGTTTAAAAGCAAGGCGAAGTGTGGATATTTTAAGTGTACACGCAACTCAATTCTGGATGTTATATATAATTGTTCATAGTAACTTGAGCATCACTTTTATATTTTATGTGAAAAATGACTAGGACTTTCACTGCCCATGTTTGAAGTAAAGCTTACTGGACAATGAAATGATGGAAAGACACAATGACCGAAGGCATATCTGGTTTAATTACAAATGATATTGGCATCATAATTCTAATCAAAGACATTGCCATGTTGTTTTTCGGCATGGGCTAGTTTGAGATTTCTGTGAAGATGCCACTTGCATAGAACTGTCAAAATAGGTAAGAGGGTGATTTTACTCCAAACCCTCATTACTCCAAAGGTTTCCTATAGGTATTTCACTAAGATGACTTAAGACCAGGTAATATGATAAAACACTTTATTGGTTTTTAAATGTAACTTTTATAATACCCTGAGACCAATAGCCAGCCCATCCAAAACCATATTTCCCATCAATTTTTTAACCCTATTCATAAGTAAAGCATCTTTTTAACTCAATTTTGATACATTAGATGAATATTTATAGCAGGACAAATCTATTCCTTTCTCTTAATAGAAGAGATTAGACAGTTTGGTCTCTGATTAAGAAGTGAAAGACCAGGGCCAAATTCATTGAGTCTATTTGTACAAACAATTCATTGATTTGTATTCATAAACAAATATTTTGTAATTTTTAAAAACATATTCTTTGAATCTTCGTGTATCTGGCCTGGTCATTTGTTCATTTTTTTTTTTTTTTTTTTTTTTTTTTTAGAAATGTAAGCTTTGTGGAAGCACATCATCATTATTATGAATGACAAAGCTTGATTTACCACGTTTAACTCTGGAATCATTTGTGAGCATTAATTTAAAAGGCTTAAAATCTTAATTGCCCGACACCTTCTTTGCCATATTAATGTCTTCCTGAGGACTCATAAAACATCTTAAATGGACCATAAATTTTCACATGGCAACTTCTAAGAAATATGAAGCACATATTTTAATGAAAGATTTCACCTGTTGACGGGTTGATTTCCTTCTACAGTTAAAAAAAATAAAAAAGATGGAAAATCTGTCCTTGGAGATACAAATGCATCTGCTTGTATGGGCTTTATTCAGACACCACTCTTATGTTCCTGTCAGTTGCACAGATAATGTTATTTGTTCAAGAGACATAGCAGAGGTAAAGTCATTCTACAATATATATATATATATATATATTTTTTTTTTTTTACCTTTGCTCATGTCTAAACATTGCAGGGGCTTTAAAGAATTGTTACTGAACAGGGAGCATTTTGCTGTGATGGACTTTGCTGTGAATCTGTGGCTCATTGGTACAAGGTTAAGTGAGCATCTGTTGGTCTCGAAACATATGGCCATTAGGCTGTGTAGGTGCCACCGTAGGGTGACAGGTGGAGGCCATTACTATTTATCTTACAGGGTTGGTCCAAAGAATCCCCTGCAAACGTCTTGTGGGAGAAAAGTTGATTGATTAACTTTCTCATCTGGATGTATCAGATAGATAAAAATACATCCAGGATGTATCTGGAAACATCCTTCCTGTTTCCAGTTGCTCTTTTTGTTCCTAAATTTTCTCCCTCCAATTTAAAGATCAAATAGGTCTTGAGTTATTTTTGTTCAGAGGAGAAAAGGTACTGTGTGGCTTGTGAGAGAAAAATGTCATTAAAATGCAGGGTTTTACTATTCTTTAAAAGAAAGCTAAGTTCATTTAATAATTTAATTAATATTACCATCTTATACTAGGGATTTGTAATGGTAATGCTAAAACAGTATCAATCTTAACGTTACATTTGATTTCTGTTCAGTGACAGACATTTAAACTTCACAGTGTTAAACAGAGCAGCCTTGCTGTGCTTCACTTCACCTTTCTGTTGCCTGCTTAGTGTCCGCAGACATGTTCATCATTTTTAAATAGCGTCTTGCATAAGAAAGAGATAAGAAAAAGATCTTTGGATTTTTTTTCCCCAATGATTTTTCTTTGTCACTAGATACCTTTTGTTTAATAGTAATTTTATTGGAAAAAGAGTGAAGAAATAAGGGTAAGACATGCAAAAAATGACTTCAGACTGGTAGTAGCACAGATATGATGAAGATTATTTCCACTGCACATGATGTGTTTGCCTTCTTAGCCGCATAGGCTCCTAGGAGAAGATGGGATTTTATAGAGCAGCTGGCCATCGATCAGGGATAGTCAAACTTTGAAAACATCAAATTCTGGTTAGCAGTCTATTTGTGCTACATGTTTTCTCTAATTCTGATCTGACTTTAATTTTGGTACCCACATGCAATGAGAGGTTTAGTCAGACAGGGAGGAGAGGGATTCAATTAAGTATGGCTTATCTGATGTATATCTAAAAAAATCAACTTTTACAAAAGGCTTTGCTTGTGTGTGAGTTAAAAGGAGCCCTGGAAGGCAGTAAAGTAGACGTTCCAGTGTTTTCATGCCTACACACATGCACAGTGTCAGCACTCATGATGTATGGCCCTGCTTCTAATCAGCATATGATTTTTGTCCTCCACTCTCCATCCTTGTTGTCATTGTTTCTGTTAGATTTACAAACCCACTCTCTTCTCATGTGCCATATGCGCTAGCAGATGTTATCGTCTCGGCCCAGAGGAGGAAGACAGATGACCTGTCTTTACAACTGAAGCTGAGAAATTGTTTGTGTTTTGTTCGTTTTCTTTTTTTTCCCCCTGTGTGTGCGTGTGGTGGAGAAGCGTTCGCATTTGCATTCTACAGAGCTGTTTTCACACAAGCTGTCTTCACTGTAACAATAGTTTTCCCTCTCTTGCTCTCACGAGCCACGTGTTTTTGGGGAAAAAGAATTTTTTTTTTTTAGGTACACTTTTAGCTGGAGCTTACTGAGGACAAATGCTCTCACAAAAAGTAAATCTTACCATACATTGTCACCACAAAAACCACTCCAGACTGTAGTGTTGGAAACATTTTTATAGACCGGTTTATTAAAAAAAACATTTAAAAAATAAGCATTTCTTCAAGTATCTAAGGACCTTTATCAATATGACACAATCTTCCAACATTCTTCCAACTTTGCCAACATTGCAATTAAACCACACTCTGCTTTATTTACAAGACCATCACATTTAATTAATACATGTAGAATTCAGCAGCCCAAGCACCCCTAAAGAAAAGAAGTGCTGCTTTGCTTAATTACTGCAGAAATGAAATTTTAATAAAGCTAACAGAAGAACTCAACATGCAATCAGGAAGCCATTAAGTAGATGAAGGTAATCCTACAGGACTGAAGTAAAATTAGAAATCAGCTGTGAAAAACAAAAGCTGATAGAACAACAAGGCCAAGTGCTAGGAAATTGACATTTGATTAGATTTCCTTTTAATTAGTTAGCTCCCCCTTTTAATTAATTAGATTTTTCAAAGAAAAGTTGTAAGAAAAGGAAAATAAATTCATCTACAGGCCTTTCTGTAGATTTAACAATTTTAGATTCAGCTGTATTTTTTTTAATAAAGCATAACAACACTATGATTAAATGATGCTGGCCCATCACTGAGAGCAAAATAATTTATTTTCCACGGTGTGTTCATCCTTTGCTGCCCTAAAATTGGAAAACATAAATCCGAACAATTAACGAATCATGTGCAACTTGCATCCGGTGGAATGCTAAAAAGAAGCTGTCACTTCTGCCTCTATGGTTATTACCCATGAACGCTGGCCAAGGATGAAATAAACGTAAGTTTATGTGCAAAATAATGTCAAGAAGACATGATTTAAATGGATGTAGAGCAAGCTCAGCTTTGGCTTCTCCCAAAAACAAAACAAAAACAAAAAGCAGCAGAAGGCAGATGTGTAGCATGGTAAATAATATTTTGGATGAGAGTTGTGTTACTGGCCTGAAGACAACATTTTGACAAAGACAGCCCCAGCAAGCCCCACCTTTATGCAGTTCTCCTCGCTGTAAATCTATACTTGGGGCGAGAATAACCCCTTAGAAATCAGTAAAACAAATAAAAGGGAACTGGACGCTAATGGCACTGTGCCACTGCTTTCTCTCAGCTCTTCCAAAAACACTGAGTCATCACATGTAAATGTATGGCTCTCTGATATCTGAGGCTTGCAAAATGTAGCACATGTGGTGTTTTTATATATCCTGCAGGGCATAAAAGAAATGATTAGAACTAGATGTCTAAATTAGGTGAGTAGATGTTCTTGTTTATCTAGGTTATGGATTCATTCTGTGTACCTTTATCCATAAATGTGGCTGAGAACAATACACTTGGCACTATAATCTTATAATTTACTGTCATGGATTTTAAAATAAAAGGCATAATTGTACTTGGAGCTCCTTATTGTGTGGAGGTTTGAACCAATGTAAACAGTGAATTAAAAAAAATACTGTGTAAGAAGTCATGCTATTATAACAGGGGTTGGCAACATTTGATCAAATGATGAAGTTAATTATATTTATTTAAAGCCAGATCACAACAAAGGTCATTTAAGGTCACATTCTAAGGATTAGTAAACTAAAATGTTCTCTAATCCCATTTATTGTTATGCCAATGAAAGAGGTAGCTTAGTTTTTTGGGGGATCACTGTTTCTAATCTATATGGTAGACCATTTTACTGTTTATGTTAGAGTTTAAATTTAACTTTGTTGTTGAAGTCAAATTTAAACAACTAAGTTATTGTAAACAGAGAAGTGATTGTTGTTATAATTTAAATTAAACCATCTGGATGATATGTTTTTGTTGGCAGTTCTTGTAATTGTTTTAGCAACTTGAGGCAACTTACCAGGAGTCCTGATCTTTAAGATTAATATAAAACATATTTTTTGTGAAGCCCTCAAAGGATGATAGAAAACATCTGTCCATCTAGTCTGACCAAGTTTGAACTATTGGTCTTTTTTTTATGACTATTAGTTGAACGACATGTGATCTTCAATAGAAACTGACAAAGATCTGAGCTTGAGGATTATACATGTACAGGTTCATTCTCTTCTCCAGAACATAAACCTCTAACTATGAAACCGCATATTGGCACCAAGAAAGCACAAACCTGGAGCTTGCTGTTTAAACACCAACTGGCTCCATAATGAGCAAATAGTTCCCGTATGACATGTAAGGTCCAAGAACAGTCACTACCTCACCAGTAACCCAATTCCACCAGGATTCTTGTTGGAAATGTTGGCTGTCAGTTTATTTCAAGCCATCTATTCGAAGATGCTAAAGTGAACTTTTGAAGGTGTTAAAGGATTAATATTGACAGAACTCAGATTTGATCCAGGTCATTAACCATATTAAAGAGTAAATGAGGTATTGAGCTGGTCTTGAATGAGGGGAAAAAGCAAACATTAACATGACATTACTTTTGCTGATGGGATCAGTTACAATTATTTGGATGAAATTCTGCTGAGTCTAGTCAAACTGCAAAACACTGAAATTGCATACAGAAATGGACAAAAACCATACGGGTGGACAAACAGGTGGTGATTGTGGTTAAGTTTAACCAAACCAATATAGAAAAATGAAATATGTGGAAGCAAAACTTTCTACAAGCATGTTTTTATCATGGTGTCAGTACCACTCTATATACGTATGCACTTCTACCATGTAAAAATGTGGTATATAGTAGTTGCACTTTCTAGACCAAATTCCAAAAAAACATAAATATGTGGGTCAGAAGAAACAGCTGAAGTTGAAGTCTAATCCTGAAGAACAGCATGGGAAATTATTATAAAGTTTCAAAAGCACCACAGAGCTAATAATGCATATAATCTTGTTCTGTGACCTTTGCTCCTTCTGTGACATTGTCCTCAAAAGCACAGACCACTTAATGGTTTAAAAACCAATAGTCTTCCCTTACCTCAATTAACTCTGACTGACTCTCCAGGATAAACCTGGAAGTTCTTTTCAGGAAGTTTCACATTTTTAAGAATTTTAGACTTTTTGTAGTAATGGCTGAAGTTTTACAGTTTAGAGTGAATTTTTAACTTCAGCTCCAAGAAGTTAAACTTGGTTTCTCATTAGTGCTGCAATACAGTAAATCCTGAATGTGAAAATGCTTGAGGCTCTGGAGTAAAACTTATTTCTGGCCCCAAAGAAGGAGGTTGACAAATACATTTGCTCAGTGTCGTGATCATTGGGTCCGTGGTGTTTTATCTGGATCATTTTGTGATTTATGTCAACTGATCCATTACTTCTCTGTATAATTCATTTCTGTTGGATTTGCATTCTAACACACAACTGTCATTGGATTAATGACAATCCAGGTCATTAATTACTTGTTAATTAAAAAAATAGTTGTAAAAATTGTTTCAGTACATTCCCAAATGATTAAGAAATATTTTTTGTGGTTTTAGAACTGTCAACTAACACTGACAATTTTTATGAAACTTTGAGCAAAAAGTGTTGTTGAACGTAAAAAAAACAAAACATGTAAATTCCAGTGAGTTCTAATTTGCATCACATTTGGACTTAATATAGTTGTTCATGTGCCAAAACATAATGAAAGGATTTTTCCAGGGAATTTATTTTACAGTGCATACGTAGAATGCCAGAAATGAAATTGTACTCTCATCATTTTTACACCAGCCCCTCTCTTATGGTTTAAACGGAGGAAATTGGGAGGTACAGACTCGAAGCCCATCTGATTTGCATGAAGAACACTTCTGACCCAACTTTTATGAGAGCAGCAAATAAAAAGCATAATCATATTGTGCCTGCCAAACACTCCTGGACAGAAACTGCCAATACAAAGCTGTGTATAACACCAGCACTGTCTCTTTCTTTTACCCTTTCTGTTTCCTTGAGACCTTGTACACCACAACAAAGAGGCTTCACGGTAGAAATGTTGTAATGCTGACAACAGACTAATTAAAATGTCACATATCATTTCTTTTCTAGTGCACAACAACACTGCTACAATAAATAATTCTGCTTGAGACAGTTAATTTATTCAAGCATTAAAAAGCTGACAGCAGACTAGGAAAACCTCCACCTTCTCACCAATTCAGTAATAAATGAACCTGTTTCAAAAGTTTTATATTGGTGATATTTTGTTGTTATCAACTAATTTCTAATTTGCCTTTTGACTCGAGGTTTTGTTGTTCTTTGTTCTCATATTTTCTATCTCCTCTGAGTTTGTAGCTTGCTGAATTTGCTGATCCTGTGTCAGCACTGTTGGCTCCCACATCTGTCTTATCACAGATGTTTGTAACCGAGATTAAAGTCTGCCTTTCTTTTTTTTCCCATGCTGCCTTTACTCTCGCTGCATTAATAATTAATTGGAGCGCTGCTGCTGGTGTTGAGTTTTTGCTTCAAGTCTGTCATTGTTCTTCGCCCATCAGTGAGCCACAGCATCTGCATTCGGTTTGTGCTGTCACTTGTGAGAACCAGATCTGCACACATGCTCCCTAAATAGAAACTTCAGATAAATCTGAATGTAATCAATGTCACACTCAATTTAATAAGATAATCTATGAAATTTGTGGCCAAAACATTATGTTGACTATTTTTCCAGAGGTTCAAGGCTCAAGCAGTGAAATTGTTGTAAAGGCCTATTATTTTTCAAGATGTTTTTTTTTTTTGCAAATTAATTTCCTTTTTTGGTACTTAAGTATTCTTAGAAACTTACCAAACTTTGCATAAAATTCACTCCTAGGGATGTTTTTGGGATTTTAAAATAAGTGTGTCCAAATATCTCAACAGCGCCCCCTTAAGTCAATTAGGCTGACCAGCTTAATGTAGACATGTGAAAACCACATCCTAAAACTAAGAGGAAGTTGAAAATTTAATGAACTACTTCCAGGGCATTCTGAGTTATCTGTTTCATCTCCTCAAGGCAGAGGCTCCCAAATTCGGTCTATAAGCACCTCTTCCCTGTTTCAGGTGTTTTTTTGCTTCAGTTCATTTTTGCTTCAGCCAATACTTAATATAAAAACCAATATCAGCACAGATTTCCTGTCATTTTCTGAACTCCAGTAGTTGTTCTCACCCTGGGATCAGGATTTAGATTTCAGAGTGGACGTATGCTAGCACCTGAATGCTGTAAGCCACATTCAATTGGGTGCAAAGAAGCTTGTCCAAAACAAGACACAGCAGTCTCTGACCTCTGAGTATACACGCTGTGCGAGTATTTGGAGCTGTAAATACTCCATTCATTGAGCAGCAGCAGGAACAGGCAGTGCTGTAACAGTTTTATGTATGTCAGCTTTAAGCTGTGTACAGCAAACTGCTCTCTGTCTACCACTCTGTTCACTCAGTCAGCTTTACCAGTTAGCCGCCGACTGAAGTTTTGGTCTTTCTGTGGTTATATATTGTTCTGAATATGTTGTGATCTCAACTGAAAACTGAAATGCAAGAAGAAGAAAAAAAGCTGCATTGTAGTACATTAAACTAAACTTACATTTCCGAGGGCAAAAGAGCCAATTGTCGATGTACGTGCAGCCATTTTCCAATAAAGGCAAAAATAGACTAATAGATTTCAGATCATTATGTTTGCTCTTTTTATTTCAAAGTACTGACATCATGGCCCTATTTTTCTCACTACTTAAATGAGTCCAATGAATATATAATCTCCTGGATTTGCTTTCTCTTCCATGATTGCAGTTGTTTGCACACAGTCTTAATTTTTTTGCTGTCTTTGACTTAGAGCTGCACATCATTTCAGAGCAGGCAGTATGAGTCGACATATAGCGGCCAGCTCCTCCTGAGAGTCAAAGCCAGTAAATATTAGGTTAATTGCTCAAGCACATTTGCACTTGTTCCTCACGGTCGTTATTGACTTCCATTAGCATTAATTAAGATCAGCTCTCTTAATTAACAAGATCGGTGGAGACTGGGCTGTGATGCAGAGAGGAATCAAGTTTGGCTACCTGTCATTCAGTAGATGGAGAGAAATGTGGACTGTTGGGCAGCTGGAAAAAGACTTCAGTGTTGTTATTTCACATGACTTTACCATTAGAACATTATTACCAAAATAATGTGCCAAACTATTCATACTCCTATTTTTTTTTTTTTTTTTTTTTGTATTTTTAATTATTTTTTTTTGCCATGGTAAAAATAATCAGGTAGTTCAGCAGAAGCTTCAATGTAGGTTTTAGCTTTGGCCTAAATAAAACTTAAACCTTCACAAAAAATGTTGATGTTTTTGACAAAAATGTATTTAGTTTAGGGGCCATAAAAACTTAGTTTAATTTAGAAAGCTGTTTTTGTTTTATCCCTCATAACCTCTAAGCATCTTAGATATAATTTAGGTAAGGTTTTTTTATTGTCATTTATTGTTCTTAGAAAAACCATCTGTCAGGTATCTGTTAACCACAGAGTACAAAAGTACATACCTTGTGCTTGAGGTAACTGATTCAGGAAATACATAGTTATTTCACAAAGGTAGGCATTATCATAAATCATAAAAATGTATTGTATTGGAGAAAGTACATTAAATACAAAAAAATGGTCTGGAGACGAGGGAAAATCAGAAAAAGAATTGTTCATTTTATCAAAGTAGAATACTCATAGTTCTTTGTCACATCCAGAATTAGTCTTGACATCTCATCAACCCATGGGTGGTTATTACATCTACATCATCTGAAAAGGAAATTAGGGCTCTTGGCTTTGACATAAAGGGAAATTTTGATTATTTGAGCCTTTTTTGTCTCTGGCATCTTTTGTACTTTATAATGAATGTGCTGAATAATACCAATCTGCTATCAGCAACGGCAGGTGCATTAAAATTGTACCTGTCAGACATGATTTTAACATACCATCAGCTTCACATACTAAGTTTCCCACATCGTTTGTTCAGGGAATAACTGAATTATACAACTCTTTAACGACAGTCATGTCCAGCTGCCTTCTCTTCAGTGGTTTCACATTACAGTTAATTTTTAGATATATGTCCATGCTGAGGTAGCTCATAATTGAACTTGAATTCCTATTTTACTTTAATTAAAAGTGCACAGTGATATATTTAAGAAACATTTAAATGCCCATTCTTTTAAGAACATATATTTTTGGTTGGCTGAGATGTTGTGAAACTGAAATGATCTACGCTTGCATAAAATTTCCTCAAAATTTGAAAAAAGTTAGATTATTTTTGCATTGAAATATAAGTATTATCTACAGCAAGAGCAAAGATACCCAATTTCTTCAAAATACTTACAAGCTGAAATAATTGTCAACATACATGTGATTCGTAAGAAGACAAAAGAAGGATTTGCAAAGGATTTGAGCAATTATGATTTCCTCATTGTAAGTAAACCAATACTAAAATAAGTTATATATTTTGTTTGCTGTGGATTGAAGAAGCAGAAATTTCACCCTTGGGTGAAGGGATACAAAAACTGAGATCTATGTAGTTCTTTGGGAATCCCCGCTGAAACTGATTAAGCAAGTGGTGAATCGTAAAGAAACAGTATGGTTCTAGGACTGCTGACACAATTTTGATTCATAGCCATCTTAGCTTGCAGCTAGCAAGTCATGAAACATTGTAATGCCTTCTTGCTGCATACCTCTGGGCATCTTAATAAATCTTGCAGGATTGTGAATCCATTTGTTTTATCTTAGCTGGTTCCCGGGAGGAGTAAGATTCAATCTGCGACTTTAATGTAGCCTCAAAATGCTTTAGTGTTTCACTTGTATTGATCTTTTCTTCTTCATTATCCTATACAATGGGAGCGTCATGGTGCTGGTGGGTAACATGTTAGACCTTGTTTATTTTTCTTTAATAAACAATCTTCACACCAGGCTTACAATTTCAGCATTCCTGTTGAAATAAAAGTTTTTGAACATTTGAGGGCGACTCATGCCACACTTTGCAGTTTGTTGGCAAAAATATTGTCTTTAAATATAAATGGCAATTAATACAACAATGAAGTCCGAGAAACCAATAAGCCACCATAGAAAGTTTATTTCTCTGCTCAACATCTACAATATGGTCAAATAATTTCATATAAAACCAACAAATTTCCAGACAGAATTATTCTATTGGAATTACTGGTTTCATAAGACTTAAGGAAGCCGTAGCTGCCTTATCTCTTTCCCTTTTTTGCTCTCGCTACACTGACCCCTACTGGCAACCTTATGTGCATATTTGGTTATTTTCATAGCAGCTCTTTATTTGACAATCTCCATCAGTTTTTTGCAGTGTAAGTTTGAGTGAGAAGTTAATGTCAGAATTGTATTCTACATACAAACATACAAAAACATTTAAGATGTGCACAAAAGTGGGATAAGCACCTTTAAATAATAATAATAATAATATAATATATATATAGTATATTTAGTATTACCCTTTTTCATTAACATTTGAACTAAATTCTATTGCTACTGCTTTGTTTTGCACTGATAGCTCATTGTCTAACTATTGTTCACCATTTTGTTAATATATTCATCTAAATTTCATCTAAATTTAATGAAGCTACATTTCAGCTACAGTAGATCTACATTTCATAAGTGGGAACTTTATGCAACACCATTCCAAATCCAGATGTTTAATTTGCATTTAAATCTAGTAGTGATATGAATTAGGAAAGAAGAAAAATCTGTTGGGTGAATCTTGAATATTTTCTGCACACATCGTGACCCGCGTTCACATGAGGCAGAAAATGCCAACAGCCAAATTGTGAGTTTGGAGCAGTTTGTGCTACCTCAACTTGTTTTTTTTTCTTAATTAACACAAGCTATGTCAGTGGAAGTCAATTTTCTCTTGCAATAATTAACATTCACCTTGCCCCCTCTGGGAGGGTCTGGTAAAGTGCAGGTGAAGCTGACATTCAGTTCAAAGGAGTACTAACATCAGGAATGCATCGAGCAGTGGGTCAGTCGAGCAAACAGATTCGGTGTGCGTGTTGCTGATCAAAAACCCGACTGCTGATGAAAAGGTGGTATATTAGATTTGCCAATTAAACAATCAAAGGTTTTGAGCTGAACCTGTTTTCCCCAGTCTTGGATGGATTTGGAAAAGTTCTTTGCATTGTGAATACAAATAAATATTTTTATAAACAGTAAAAGTCTGCCTGTGGAAATGGCAACGTTCACTATAATAAATATATTTTTGGGGAAAGTTATTTGAGTCAAAACCTAAAAGGATTTGGTTGATTAGTAGGATTGAATATTTTTTTTAACATTATATTCTATAAGTTATCAATGTTATATATAACTACAAAACTGCAACTCCCTTAAGACCCTTAAGATATTAAAATGTAAACATTTAAAATGATTATTTCAAAATTAATGAATGAGTAATGAATTAACATTACATGCTCAACAACAAGGTGCTTGCAGAAAAGGGAATTGAATGTCAGCAAAAATTTAATTGAACTGTGTTGAATGTGTACTTTGTTCCCATTTAACTCGGTAGCCAGATTATGTTCAAAAAGCTAGATTACTAGATTACACTGCATAAATGTATTTGTTGTATTACTGGTTAATCAAGAAACCATAAAGAGCATCTCTATGGGAGCTAGCATGGCTCAGTTTGACAGGTTGTCCTTTCAAGTTCTGTAAATATTGTGGTAAATATTCTTTAATTATTACCACAATTATATGTTGTGTTTTCTCTTACTGACTCAGTCAAAAGCTCCTGATGGTAATTCAAGTTAGTGATATTTTCATAAAATGATTTCACTGCTTAGTAGAATTGGCAAACACATGTCTGCCAATTCTACTGAGTTTTTAGAGTTTCTTGGTTTAAAAAGTTCATTTGTCCCTCTTCATAAAAGCAGATAACAACCTGTGCTATTTTAGTTAGCTGCGACTCAATCTAATTTGAGCTAAGCCCGAAGCAATGGCTGCACACAACACATTACAGAGATAGCAACTCTGTCTTTGCATACACAGTTTCTATTTTCTAGCATATTCAGCTTATTGTAAGCAAGCTATTTTTGACATCTCCTTGAAAAGCAGGTCTGTAGCAACCTAGACATTCAAAGCAAGTGCATTTAAATAAGCTTAAGTATCATCAGTGCATTTCACATGGTTTTAACTGGACCTGCTTTGTAATGTGTGGTTGTCGATGTCGGACACAAGTCTCTCTGCAGATTCTTTTCTGAGACAATAGCTGTAAACATGTCTCTGCAATAAAAATGTCACATGCCTGTTGACCTCTTTCTTCCCCAACTCCCTGACAGGAGCCCTGTGTGGATAGTAAAGAGGTTGCAGACTGTACAATAAAACGGTTAAGGCTGACGATACTTTTTTGACAGGAAGGCGATGGTTCTTACCAAAGGTCATGGTTTCTGGTTGTAATATTTGTAACTCTGTAAGCTTACAGAGAGTTTTAGAGCAGTGAATCAGCAGATACATTGGTTTGTGGTAATCAGCCTCTTCAGCAACATATTAGTTTCCCCATTGAGTAAAGTCTGTGGTTTCATTCTTCTTCACCAGTGAATGCCTTCTAAGGGTTAGGATGCTTTTTTTTTTTTTTTGCTTCTTTTTTGTTGCTTTTTTAAAAACGGTACCAAAACCTTAATTAAAATGATCTATCTTCTTCTAGACATGGCTTCTAGAGTTCCTAGTTCCACTCTAGATTTTTGTTTAAGTGCCTCTGATAGGTTTAGGCTGTTGTTGGTCTAGCTTGACTTCCTTTAGAGCTTACTTTTCTCAAGTTTTTTTTGTCTGGCTTTCATTTTGGCTTAAAGCGGGATTTGAGTTGCAGTGATGGAGCTAATTTGTTCAGAGATTCAGTTTTGCACCAACAGATGGAGTATTTGCATAATTTCTCAGCTCTTTGTTTTGTAGATGGATTAAAGTAATTATCGATTTCTACCTGTTCAGAGTAGGACATTTCTCCATTTGAAGTGTGTCAAACAAAACCAAGAAGTGAACCTGCAAGGAACTTTTCCCTTGATATGTACAATTGCTCATCTTGTAAAGTGCTCACATACTGGAAGGAAGTTTTCTTAAAATATGAAACGTTCATACATTTCTTTATGTTAACCAACATAAAGTTATAACAATGAGATCTAGAGCCGCTGTGGGGAACAATTACATTACAGACTATGGGCAGCATTCAGTGCAGCAGCTGAAATTGGGTTGTCCATTTTTTAGGCTTCATAAAAGTTTTTTTTTTTTCTTTTTAATTGTAACAATGCCACCCCAACAAAAATGGATACTTCGGTTTTCTTAAAAAATCAAAGCACTGTGTAACCCATGTTACTAAAATACATTAAAAAGAAACTAAAAAATGTCCCATGATATTAAACCCAACCCAGATTGGCCATCACTGTTGGGCGGAAGATCAACTTAGTCAGCTGACCAAGGGACATTGGCATTAATTTGGCATCTGTGTTGGCTGCCACATGAAGACTTGGCGTTTCAATCAGAATAAACCACCTATTTATTCTCAGGATTCATTGCCACACAATGTGTAACTAACTACACACTTGACTTAGTGGTAAGCTTTGTGTGTTTTTTTTTTTTGTTTACAGCAAGTTTTGGGTTTAAATATTTAAAATCCTTTGTTGCTGCGCCTCTACCACGACTGTAAAAGTCCAGTAAGAAATTGTTTTTCAAATTTGAAGTTTAATGTAAACCTTTATAATTAAATTACACCTGGATAATGTGCATGCTGACTAATTTGGAAAGATATATTTCCTCATTTGGCTATGACGCCTACTTTATGTTGGATTTTATTTTTGTACTCTTGACTCATTTTGTGGTATGCTAACCAGAAGAAGCATTTTTGGCTATACGTGCAATTAATGATTTTTCCTAAGAGATATTGCATTGGTAGCACCATATGACTTCTGAACTGCTTGTTTAGTAAAAGTGTGTATTTTTTTTAGTATTTACCAGTAAACTGATTTTAATTGATTAAATTGAATTATTGATAATGACCTATAATGACCATCTTATGTAAAACCTATGAGTCTTTGTGGATTGACAGTGAGACATAACAATAGCTGACAGTCAGTGCCACCAACTGGCTAGTAGATGCAAAACACAATGTGGTCACACATAATTTTTTGCCATTAGCACACATTGGATGTGTTACAGTGAACTATGACAAGACCAAGCAAATCCCAGAAGTTCACCAAAAATGCGCTTAAGTAAAACAGTAGACTTTTGATTTCATTGTGTAAAATTATTTAGCTCAAAGCATTAAAAAGTCACATGTTCAAAGCTTAGAAAAAGTATCCAATGTCATATTCTAACAAGTGGAGCTCATTTGATGAATTAAAACCAATAAGGATTGTGCGTAAATTTAGCCCTTTTTATTTAGTTAAACCAGGGTAATAATTTGTTGGTCTCTAGAAAAATATGCTTTTCTTTGCATTCTAATCACAGTTTAGCATTATGAGCGAATGACTTTGACGCAGTAGGGGGTATTTGTGTTTAAGCGATTACTGTAGCGGTATCCCACCATGCAGCCATTGTTAATGCCATGTTTCTGGCCAGCATCATTCTAGCAGAACAGAAGGCAAACATCAAATACAAGCTTGTTGGCAATTTATCCTGGGATGGAGCATTGCACATGATTTAGTTGTTTTCCTAACATATTTAGACAAGGTGTGCCACTACTGGAGGTGAAGTACAGATTCGTACAAAACTGATTTTTACAGAATTATCTCAAGTTGAAAAGGCTTTGAGATAATAAAACTCAGATTAGAATATACAGATGAAGGTAAACGTTGAGCTAAAATGTTCCCCAAATTCAAATTTCATAGCAAATCTAGACTGATTCACAGGCTTAGTTTCAATTTTATGGATTTGTGGATATTTCTTTGTCTTTTTTTTTTACCCAAGCAGTTCTCTTTTCATGTGCCTTTCTTCAGAGGAGTGTAAAACATTACATTTCAGAGATAAACATGAACACTAGAATGCCAGAGGTTTATTCACTGAAGGCTCATGAAATGTTTATGGTGACTATGTGAACAGAGTATGAAAATATACTTCTTTCTTCTTACATTTCTTTCAGACATTTTTTATTGTTGGGCCTAAAAATGTGTTTTAATCAAATGAAATTGTGGTTCAAAATACTTGTGAAGTATCCTTTTTTTTGCACACAAAAGTTTGTGGAAAAAAAACAAACAGTTGACTAGCAATATTCTGCAATAGGTGTTTTATAGAAAGCTAACTTCTCTATGTAGTTTGCTACAAATAAGAACACATGCATTCATGTGCAGATCCACCACAGTGATTCTATCGTAATAAACTTCCAGGTGAGCCGGAAATTCAACACAGAAGTTGCAGACTAAAATAACAATGTTAAACTGAAGAAGTTTGTTCAAATACCCTGGATCAATAGGAGGTGAACAGGGCAGCTACGGTAATGGTTACGTCACTGAGCAGCAAGCTCAGGGGAGAGGCTTGAATCCCCACAGAGTTGGTGCTCGGAGGGAAGCTCACGTTCTGTGATCCTCTTCAGTCTGTGTAGCGATTCTCCACAGATGTCAAAGACACTGAAACTCTCCAGAGTTACTGGCACAATTCAAAATCCAACATTGGGCTGAATAAACAGGGACTGGTCATTACAGTGGGTTAAGCAAGAATCACATGGTGGAGCGGGGGTTGACGTCAGGATGTCGGATGTGCAGTCCGAATAGTCCGAATCCACCGGGGGTAAGCCATAAAGAGTAAACCGAGGACATGATGTGGTGAGACACAAGAATCGTGAGTGCAGGGAAAGGTGTACTGGATTTCTGGCAAATGTGATAAATAATCTGGCTGGGAAGCAGAGACAAGAGAAGGATTTAGTAGTGCATGGCACAGGTGAAACATGGAGGGAATTAGGCATGGCTCAGATGGACTGAATCAAACTGATTAGGAGCCAGAAACTTGGCATGAGCAGCATGGTGACTTCAACATATGTCAGAGACGTGAATCATTGCAGATTCACGTCTCTGACATATGTTGAAGTCACCACTATAAGTTGTTATCCAACCCCTGGAAATGTTTGTTTTGTTTCCTATCTGTGCAACTCTTTTGGGATGTATTTGAAGAAAGGAAGCACCAGATGAAGAGCAAATTTTACATTTACATGAGGCAGCACAAGCAATAACAACATATTAACCACTGTTGCAGACGGGTATCAGCACTCTGGGGTCTCTGTAGACTTTAAACTAAAATATTGAACAACTGACAGCCCCTCCTTTCTATAATCATGTATTATCGCTAAAGAGATGATGTAAAGTCAGCAGAAAACTGTTGGGGCCTCAAATGTATTCAGAAAAGATTAAGACAATGGCTGTTGGATCTTGATTCAGTTTCTGATACTGTGCATTGAAGTTGTTTTGCTCTTGAATAAATAACCATGACTCATTCATCTCTATATTGAGCCTGTGGGCAGCTGCAGCTCATGCCAACACATTGTATGTCTCCAACAAGATAAGAGTAGAGGTCTGGGCAGTATGATCAACCAGTCTTGTTTGGACTGCAGTCAATGTGAGTTTCATTTTTTTTCCTATCGATTTGCACATTCCTCCAAGGTATACTCACCCATTCATTGTGGAGATGTAGCCAGTGCTGTAGTTGCGCAAAAACAGCAACAGCTGAGTATGATTTTGTCGTACACTTAATAAAGATGGACTTTAAAATATCTGTTCAGTTGAAAAGATGGGCTTTGATTAAAAATCAAAGGCTAAGGTACCTGAAATCTAGGAATTTCTGTCATTAAAAAGTTGCAAGTCATTTTCAGCAACTCGTAATGAACACCCTTGACTCGCAGGGTTTCTGCTTCAAAGGCTCGACTAGTGGGAGTTCTCTCTATTGGAGACTAAGAAAGTGTGAAACATTTTCCAATTTTCTGAGATTCTTTACCACAACATATTAGTCAGACAAATAATTTGATAGGTGACTGAAAAGAGGCACTTGCTAGCACAATGCATTGTCATTCTTATCGGTTGTATTAATAATGAATACAAAAATGCAATTATAATGATGGTATGACATAAATGAGTTGTTGGGCCCACCTGTTTTCTAGGGTCAGTGAATCTTGAAAACCACATAAAAAGAAATCACACTTACTGTCACAGTCATGTGTAAAAATACTCTACTATCAGACAGGCCAAAGCAAACTGTGATCATCTTGAAGCACGAAAAACATCGGATCTTCGCTTTCATTACAGCCTGTCAGATCATGCACACTTATTAAAAATCACCTTCAATTTGCTCCAGACATTGTGATTATAAAAAGCAAGTCTTCACGTTCTTTTTGATATGCTGATCACTTGGCTTATTCCCTTAGACAGGACAGCAAGTGGGTAGCATGGTGGGATCAGCATTAGTAAGCTGGAACGCACAAAAGACTTGGATAATAGGATCATTATTGACAATGAAACACGATGAGAGATGTACTCATCTAACCTGGACTGCTCTCCTGTATTAAATGATTGTAGAAACAGAGCACAAATGATAGCCATAATATTGAGCATAAACATGCCTTTAAATGTGTGAAATGTATCTCATATCTAGCCCACATTATTTCTTTCTCCTCTCGGCTGTAGTGATGAAACGGCTAATATCAGCAGCAGCAACTGAGTTCGACCAGTGTTTCTGTCTGGGTGTAAAGGTAACCCTTTTGTTTTGTTATTCTGCAAATAAGAACATATTTCACCCTTTAGAAATAGTCTGTATGAGATTCTGATTCTTCATTTTCACTCTGACACCTCATCTTTGTTGCTGCTTCCCAAACTTCCAAGCCAGGAAATGGGATGAAACTCATTTTTGTTTGTATTAGAGTTGTCTACCAGAGATTTTTTTTTTTTTCTTCTACTGACCTCTCAAAATTCCTCCTGCTGAAACCTGTATTTATTCTTATGGTGTTGTTACTGATTTGAACATGAAGAAAAAAATAATAGAGTAGAAAAGCCCTGTTGTGGGCTAGTGCAGAGCTTCAATCAAAACTCTGGAAGCTCGTTGACGAAGAGTTTCTTGCAAAGTTATTGAACTTCTTTCTCTGGGCTTTCTTTTTTTTCTACCAACGGCTTTTTATATTACCCGGCAGTACTACTATTTTTTTTTCCTCCACCTCCTCCCTCTAAAGCATATGAAGACAGAGCCTGTGGTTTGAAAGGCTCACTGTCCCTTGATTAGGTTCTGCTGGTGTGTATGAGCAGTGAACCGGAGCCGGCTCGTGGTCGGAGGAAGCATAGTGGGGTTGCAGCGACATGCAGCCAAGTGGCTGGATGTTGATAAGTTCATTGTTGTTCCTCCTGTGTGCCCCAGATAAGCCCCAGCATGTTGCGAGTTTGCTGCAGCAAACACAACAGCGGCGGCAGCACCCCCCAGAGTAAGACAGATATGGCTGGTCAGACTACAGTGTTGTGACAGATTGTCATTCCCACCTCTCAGGGTGTTTAATGTTAATTTACTTGTCTGTGTGCGCAGGCAAACAAATTGGCTGCATTCAACGCATGCTGCGTGACTCCTCAAAGAGCATGCAGTATTTAAGCACAAACATAAGAGTTTGTATCTTTTGAGTTCATTTTTAAAAAAAAAGAGAGAACTCTACACAACTGAAAACATCATTTAGAATCCTGCTGTGAATGGTCCAATTAGTTGTAAAAGTAAAGTCCTACTCCCTTAATAGAGGGATTTAATAGGGTTGCAAAATCAACAAATTCTAAGGATTATTCAATCTGCATCAGGTTTTCCTTTAAGACTGTGAAGGGTTCAGTAATGGTGTTTGCAGATTGAGAAATTTGCTGTCTTTCAACCGTTCTTTTTCTTTTAGGATCCCAAAGTAGCTGAGGTAGGTGATGTTTGACAGGTAGTTTTTGATGCGTTGTTCTGAGGCTCGTGTAACGTCAGGAGGGAGGAGAGTGAACCAACACATGAATTATGAAAAGATTGACCTACAGAGGTCAGCTAATATGGTTTATTTAAAGAGATATTGTTCATTTTATTTAACAAATGCATGTCGTTCTGAAAGTATTTCCAGTGGAGGCTTGAGGGAAGACCCATATTTTTAGATTATTCTAGAATTATACTGCGGAACATTTTTTTTCTCAGTCTTACACATGACATATTAATTACAGGTGACATTTTAGATAAGTGTGCGGAATAAAACGGTCAGGAACATAAAATGGTTTCTTTAAAATCTTCATGTCCTCAATTCAGTGGCACTGTGATGCTGTTCTAAAACACAGGTTACAATCCAACAAAAGAACATTCTTTTCTTTTAATTAAATTTACTGATTGGGGTTTTTTAATGATCAAAAATGTGACAAAAGATACATTTATGTTTAAATAGCACACCATGAAGTCATCCTTCTTTGTTAATCTTTTAAAAATAGTTTCTCCTTGTGTCACAAAAAGGACATTTCACCATAATGGCATGATTCACATTTTACTAATCGTATGAAAGTCAATGCTTCTTAAAGCCTGTTTCTTTGCTTGTAGTGTTAGGAATATTGAGCCTGTGTTTCTGAGTGTGTAGTGTGCAATAATCGGCAGCTTGCATTGTTATTCAATCTATACGGCATTGATGTTTTGTCTAAAGCCAGTCTTCCAGTGGATGGCCATGCCTAACTGCTTTGTGGGGGCTCCAGAGTCAGGGATTAAACAAATCATAGTACTTTTCCAAAGTCTTTGCTCTTTGCTAAAGTGGGATAACAAAGAGTGGAGTGCATGTAGTTCAATAGATAAAGAAATACCACAGTACAAGGCTTGCGGATTGTATTCTCCTCATGGGTAGAGCACCGCGTTACTTTTTTGAAGGTCAAACATCCATCTCCAACATGAAAGGGTAATGCATCTGCACAGGAAATATGTTGTACGTCTCGTGAAAGCTTTGGACGTTGTTGGCAAGAGAAGGAAGCGGTTATATCAAACTGATGGAGTAACGTAGGACTGAGTTGTAAATCAGAGACGCATTGACTGGAGGAGCTCAGCTCCAGATCTGTAGGTACTTCATTGCAGCAATCATTTCTTTTGCTGAAGTGAAAGAAATCACTTGAGAAAATGTTCAACTTTTGTGATCCGTCATGTAAGTTCGTTATGAAACCACTAGGGTTAATTCGCTATTGCTCAGATGTTGGGCTGATACAAAGTCAAAAGTTTACTCTGGTGTTTTTGGTGGACTTGCAGTAGTCTGAGCAGCTGCAGCTGATGGGGAAATTAATACAGCTGGTGTGCTTAACTTACATAGCTTTAACCTAGTAAATTGAATTGTTAATTTACAAAACCAGTTTAAAATTTTACCATGCTCTCCAGTGAAAACAAAGGCAGTTATTACAGAGCTTTTGTCCCACAGTTTTAATTTGCTCAAAACAACTAATACTAGGTCCCATTAAACATTATTTAATTTTAAGATGTACTCTTAATACATAGAAGGCTATATTTAACATTTTAATATGTAGATTTATTAATACATTCTGCCACAACTGGTCCTTTGAGGAAATTCATAATCTTGATGTGGCCCAAAATAAAAATGGGTTTGACACCCATGGTCTAAATAGTGCAGTGCTAAATGTATCAATTTATAATCACTTTATTTAAAGCTTTGGAAAAACTAGGCAAGTTCAGCAACTAATGCTGCAAGCTCTAAGCAAATGTCATAGAAAAGCGTTGTAGATGAAAGAATGATGGAAATTCTTTAGAATTAAAATCATAGACCCAAAACCTTTGCGACCTTTCTTGTTGTTTTAATCACCTTTTAACATACTATTTAAAAAAAGATGTAAAGATTGGTTACGACTGAAATAAACTGTTTGTTGCTCAATATTGTGTAATGTTTTTCTCATTCTCGCCATCGTTTTGTCAACATATTCTAAGACAGACTTCGGTTAATATCATGTGGGATTTTTCCACCGATAAAAGCAAGCATACCAGACACAAAAGGACAAAGAAATGGTAGCACTCGCCACACATTTGTATCTGAACGATTCTCAGGGTCACCGTGTAAGCCACATGCTCCATTCCGCTTGAGCAATCAAGCGCTAGGATGTTTACTCTCTGTAATAATCAATATGCGACATACACAGGGATGCTAACAATGATCCCTAAAGACGCATTGTGTCAAGCTGGGCTGTAGTTTTCATTTGGACAGATTTTCTTAGCAGGTCTGAGATGTGTCAATTTGTAGAGGGGATGGGATACATGTGTCCAGGCCAGTGGTTAGCTGATTTTGAGAATGACATTCTTAGATTTACTTTGTAACCCCTTATTGTTGCAGGTCATATAATTTCCTATTGTCAATCACAGCTCTGTTCTTCTGTCTTAACTCAAACAATGCACACCGTAGGAATAAAACCTTGTTAGGATAAATTTAGCTTAAGTATTCCACTGCTTCTGAATGTACAACACATTTCTTTCTTGATGTCAGCTCACCTTCAGAAAATCTTAGTGTCGTTATGTTTTATTTTGGTAAAATAAGTCTTGAGACAATGCATGTAGGTAAGAGATGTTTTGAGGGTAATGATTTTGATCTTTCTTGGGTTATTTTGATTACTGAGCAGAGAGCAGAGTAGATCCACAGGTGGTTATGATTTATAGCAGACATAAGTTGAAGTGAGTGATTTCTTTCTGTTTCCATGCTGGGCAGGCAGGTGAAATATGGTGGCAAAATTGAGGAGAAGAACCAGGAATTCAATCCTTTAGATGAAAATAGATATTCTTGGCAAAGCTTGTCGTAAGGAAGATTACTTCAAAGGACACTCAAGATAAGGTTATGGGAGGTACACCAACTTGGGAAAAGCAAGGAGACACTTGTTAGACAACAGATTATAGCTTGAAATGTAATATAGATAGATCAATTACTATGGTAGATTCAGGAGAAACCAGGTGCCACTGGAGAGTCTTTAAACTGTGACTTGATGATCTAATCAGAAACAGGTGAGTTGACAGCTCAGTAGTAGAAGCTCTATTATCACAGAGAACATCATTACAGGAACAACTTGACAACACTGGATACCTGCTGTGGATTTGTATCACAATAATGCTGCTTTTTATAATGTCTAAGATGGAAAGTTACTGAAAAACTAACATCTCTACTCTGATGGTGGAAAAAGAAATGTTTAGAAAAATTAACACTTGTATAAAATATGTATAAAGGTGTTTTCTGGTAGTGAGGATTTTTGCGAATTTGCAGTAGTTTGTTCATGGTACTAAATATGCAACTGGAGACAAAGACCGAACTGCTCCTAAAATAGCTATGCTGAGCAAAAAAGCAGCTCTCGGTACTGATGCAAGTTGCCAACATTTAAATGATTCATTATGCAGCCATTTGTGGGGAAGACTACACATATTTATATATATTCATGTAAATCACAGCTAGAACAAATTGCGCGGCCAGAGCTCTTTGCATAATGCAGATTACATAGGAAAATTATCACTGGTTAGAAGACTGGTGTTAATTTTGCTGGGAACAAAAAAGTGATGACTGCAACCTGCGGTGCTGGTGTCTGTACAAATAGCTGCCGGTCACATTTGTTAACGGTAGGTAAAATTGATCCGGTCTTCCTCCGGTGTGACTTTTTCTTTTGCAAAGAAATTATCTTTAAAAAAGAGAGACTATAAACTTCACTGTTGGGTAGAATTTAAACTTAAGCATTACATAAAGAGTTTAATAAGTAAATTCCTAATAAATTAACTCTGTATTTGTGTGAGAAATATAAAATATTATGTCTTGGCTGTTATCATGCAGGTGAGATAGGGAACTGGGATTGAAGGATTGAAGGAATTGTGTCAGACAAAACCAGCTCATATCAAACACTTCTTTTTCATCAAATGGAAACTAACAAGATGTAGTTTCATTATTTTTTTATATAATTCTGACACATGGTATTGCGCTTGTAGTCCATCTGCTGTCTTTGGACTGGTTTGCTCCTAAATGTATTTAGAGCAAATCAGTGTTATATCAACAGTGCAGAAAGAAAGCAAGAAAATGGATTTTTGAGGAACAATTGAGGAGATTGCTCTGTTTTGTGAATTTTACTCTCAGCCTTTTGTATTAAGCAACCTTTTGATTCAGATGGTTATCTGCAAAACTGGCCATGTCATTGAGTCATGAGCCTCTTTCTTAAAGTGGATTTATTTAGCAACATGAATAAGAACAACTTGTTATTCATGCAATGCTGAGGTACCTGGGCTACTTGGCAAGAATGTTAAATTGCCCATGGGGAGAGCCAAGCAATCCCCTCACTATGTTTAAGTATTCAAGGTGACTTTACCAGCAGGGTCATTTTAATCGTTTTCTCTCAGCCATTAAACTTTTTCTCTTTTCTCAAGTAGGACTACAGGGCTTTTATAATTTGTCCTTATGAAGACCGGAAAGGTAAATTGGCAGACTAGGCTTCTGAAAAATATTAAAACATCCTTTCACAAGAGGAGCATTAAAAGATGAAGCAAGTATTTAAAAAAAAGAAAAAAAATATTTGAATCAATCTGCAATATAAAGAAGGACTTGCTTTTACACAAACTACTCTAAAATGAAATCTCACAGTCTCTAAGCATGTGTGTGGGTGCATTAGGTATAAACAACACATGAAAGTCGATGGTGGCTGGTTGCCAATTAAACTGGGATTAAGGTATTTTCCAGCAACAACATATCTTTTACACATGGAGATTGTGTTGTTTTCCTGAAACTGTTTTTCTACAAGAGAACAAATGGGTTGACCAATGAGACATAACAGAAATCGTAATTGCTGTTTGTCTCAGGATGGTAAATGACTCAAGTGTTTGTTTGGTTCATTGCACAGCGAGTGCTTTCTTTGCGAGGACAGACGTGAATGTTGAATCAAGTCAACATTGAGATGAGAGACTGCAGTACAGGAGAGCGGCAGTCCTGTTTAATCTCCTATTACACAGAAGCAAAGATTGAATTTGCTCTGGCCATAGATCGACACTAGGGATTTTTGCACAATAGCAGGACACACTTTCCATTCATAACACAAATTCCTTATTTGTGTCTGAATAATTTAGCAGAACTCTGAGATTATTTCTGATTTGAGAATGTTGCTGTGAAGTCTGAATTTTGTCAACTTAAGTGAAATAATTTGTAATCTGTGTTGAATCTAATGCATGAAAATGGGTTTTATTGGTAGTATTCAAATGATTTTTGATCATGGAAACAAAAGCTAACAGGCAAAATGATGAAGCTGTTTTGAGGTATTAAATATGTGCAACACTGTGGTTGCATCCTTATTCTAAAACTAGGGGCAAAAACAAATTTTACTCTAAAATGGCTTTACTGAACTGATAGTGTCTCTACATTGATGTTTGTCCACATTTAGTTGAAGTGTTGCTTGAAATTAGGACAATGTCCTCTCATACTTATAACATCTATGTTAATATAGATTCCAACCCAAATAAAAATATTCAGATTGTCAAAGCCCTGGGCTATTTGCGTTATGCATATTCTGGAGGAAAAAAAATAAGTTTGCTGAAAACTGATCGTAATTTTTAAGCAGGATAAGGTTGCAGGATGTGCGAGAAAATGATCAGGATGCCACACTGTCAGATTCTTCTACTTTTCAAGTAAAATTAACTGGGTGGACCTAAAAAAAAAAACTGCTTCTATTTGATGCCGATATAGTCATAAGTCAGAAAAGTAGATTTATATAGACACCATGCAGCATTTTTATAATCTGATAGATTTTAAATCACTAAATTTCAAGTATTGCGTCACTCCACTATCTTTTACAATCAGAGAAAGAAAGGTTATTTATCTAATAGTTCACAACATAGTGATAGTTTTTAAAACATATATAACAAATACATTTTCATAAAAGCTTCTCAGTGTGGCTTTAGCGGACATTATTTTATTTTTGATCTTGGATCAATTCCGTTTCTGCTATTTTGGCTGAAGAGAGGACAAATGAAACCTGATGCAAAAAATAGGTGCAAATTGTTCCCATCTGTGACTCTTGACGGAGATTGTATTACTTTGGAAACTACTACTCCTTCTGTGATTTTTGTGGAAATATTATAAACATTTGCCGGTGGTAAGCTAACATGTTCCAAGTGAAACTTCACCCTTTGACGCAAAGGTATAAGTTACGTTTCCTGTCGGCATTGTTTAGTGTTTTCTGTGTGAATCAAAGTGGGAAGATGGAGCTTGGCTGCAGTAAATCCCACCCAAAGTGGGCTTGGCATGTGAGTGGTGGAGAAAATCTGGAGCTGAGGAGAAATGTTGGCCTAAAACAGTGTTAGACAGACTGGGGATGATTAACAGGCTAAAATGAACAAACTGGACCATATTCAACCACATTGTTTATTTTCAGCTACAAATATGGGGAGGGACATATTCCCACTGCCTTCTGTAATACACTTCAGTTTTGAATAAAGTAAAGTTACATGATTGTTACAAGACATTTGAAGCAACTCTCCCAATTATTCAATCAACACCCAGGGTTCTATGTATCCAAAAGAAACGGACCCCAACCTCTCCAGCTGTCTGCATTTTTTCACCTTTAACTTGGCCCAAATTGCAAGCCTCACACACAACAACACGAGTGAGTGCTCTTTATTTGCTCTGCTTGCAAAATTCTGCATATATCGAACAAGTTTAAAGTTGGAGTCAGACCTATTTTCACCTTACCATCTCTTGGTGTCTTTTGTTCTGCAAAGGTGTTCATCATAAATAGGTGAACTATGTGAAATATCTTAATTGTTGTAACAGATTGGTCTTCTCAGAAGCAGCCCCCTTTTAGCGCTAGCTGTCCACATGAGTGGACTATGTATTTGCAGAGGTAAGCAGCTACTTATTCCACTCTGTAAATTCAGCTTAAATGAACCAAACAAATCGCTAGCAGAGTATGCACTCCCAGCTTCATTTTGTTTACCTCCTCATATAGTGATGCATTACACCTCAGTGCCTTTTATTTAAACAGCTTAAACAACATGTTGAAACAGTTTTGAAGCCTCCAATCTTTGGCAACAATCCATTCCATCTGCTCCTCCTCGCTCTTTTAATAGGATTCATCAGTGTGATCGCAATCGCGGAAACTCTGCGAGGTGTGTGACATTTCTCTACTGGAGCACAGCCAAGTTGGGGCAGTCTTTTTGAATCTCATCACACAGCACCCCATGTATTTTACAGCAGCTGCTGGCAGCGCCTCCTGTGATCTCGGTTCACCTTGAAGTGGACTATTCTTCCTGTCCCCTACACTCTGCGTCCCATACATAATCATCCGATGTGAAATTTTAAAAGAACAACTTTCTAAGCTACCACAAATTACCATTTGCCGCCTGTCTTGGTTAATATGTAGAGTCCCGCACTGGGAAACTCGTTAGGAAATGGACCAACTGTGATTGATTGCTCTGGTTTCCATTCTCATTCATGTAGAAAATTGGCAAGGCTGAATAAAGAACACCTTAAAACAAGGACTGAAGTGTTCCTATGGGACATGAGAGAATTTGTTTGTCTAAATGACTTTGATGGCTTTTTGTTCCTATGTTTGTCTTTTCACACCTTTCACCTAAAACCAGAGCTTTTGAAATTCTGAAAGGAAAGATAAACGATCTGGCCATGCCTGGATTAGAACAAAAACTTTTAACACAAGGGTCCTTTTAATTCTTCTTATCTTTGTAACTGATTCTTCACTCTATAAAGTAGTGTTTTAGTATAATTAATATTTTGGCATAATCACAATTACAAACTTCATTTGCATTTAAACTGATGCAAACTGAGCCATTTTCATCTTTCCAGGTTGGCACACAACTTTACGCGGCAATGCAGCTGACAAACTGTTTCAGTGCCTCATCTGAACATTGAATGCTGAGAATCAAAACAGTGACCTGGTAGTGAATTTTTAAAACTTCCAAAACATGGTATTGAAAGGACTCTCCACAGCCCTCTTCAGTTTGAAAAGGCAAAAAGCAAAAGAGCGTTTTGGAAGCTTTTGGCAGGAAACAGGGAAAGCTAATGACTGTGGAGGAGCCTTCTATGCTCCAAAGTAGTGCCTAGAAAGGCAAGTAGTGCTACCAACTAAAAACAAACAGTTTATAAAAACCTTTTTAAAAAAGCACCAAACATGCTGGATGTAATGCTTAATGTTTCTGTTTGATACAATTTATGTAACAACTTATCAAAAGCCTTATGCTGTTTTATGGTAAACTATTTAAAGTCTACAGGTAATGTTAAAATATCCAACGTTAATCTTTGTTTGTAAGACAGTTTAATATGCGCTGCAGATTTTAGTGTTGAAAAACTAGCAATAATTTATCAGATTTAAGATTACATATAAAAACAAGCTTTTTATTAACGACTGAAGCTGACAAAAGTAGACTTGAACCCAGTCAGAAACCTGGGTTCAAGGTTTCTGACAGTCAACATACACAGTTGACTGGAACCACAAGAACAATTGATCAGGACTGTATGAATATATTTATGTGAACCAGGATCATTAAACTACTGGTCCCACAAGCGAATATCATGCTTATTTCTGATGTGAACACTTCTATCAAGTTTTAAATTGTCTATTATTTCTGCTGCATAAGTTGAACTTATGCAGCAACACCAACTTATGCAGGTTTGGATTTTGGATAGAACTCCAACAAAATCTCGACTGCATTTTCCTTTGCCTTTTGGCCCGGCTTTTTACTTAACCCAATCATTCTTGCTCTGCTCAGCTTTGTTTTTAACACCCTCGCCTGTTTTGCTATCCTCCCTTTAACACTACCACAGTGAAACGAGAAGTAAGAGAGGCCAGCTTCCTCTGACACCGCATGAGGATGTGAACAGAATGACTTCAGCCATCGCTACTCTTCACCATAACACACAGACACACACACACACATTTCTCTGGTGCTGTTAATTCCCAGTTCTAGCACACGGTTTCACGGCCATATGGTCTCTTCCTCGCTTCTCTCCTGTCCCACTGGGTAAACAGGCGTCAAAAAACAGCACTGCTCTCAGATGGTTGTTTAGCTCCTGATCTCCCCTAAACAGATCTCTTCGCCTGTCTCATTAGTGTTGAACGTCTCGGTCAATATCTTCACATTAAATTCTCAGCTGCTTGTGTGTGCTCATATTCAAAACTAGCATTGGCACTATAGTCCTTCTTTTCTAGTGTTTGCTGTCACCATGTGTGTCCATAGGTTTTAATAAGGCACTATTTTCATGTCTAATGATAAAATATATATTTTACGTGGTAATGTGGAGCATTCATTAATCTAACCCACATGCTTCATTATCTAACTTGAGTGGCATAGAGCCAACATGCAGGCTTGTTTTGCATTCTCGTTATCCTGAGCTTTTTACATTTTAACTGTCTGTAGACAATTTGTTTGTTTCTTTGAAGCAGCCGATCATTTTGGTGAGGAAAAAAGAAGTTCAAAAAAATTCAAATCAATGTCATTTTCCCATTGAACTTAATACTAAATTGTTGCAAGATTTATGCAAGTAATACAGAAACGTCACAGAAGTGACACCTTGATAAACTTACCTAATCACATGGTATGCGAGGAGATGATCTGTCTGCACTGGTGAATATTTACTGACATTGCCCCGCTGAAAGTTTGGAGCAGCTGTCGCCTCAGATCTGTCTGACTTGTTTTGTAGAGCAATGAACCTTTCACCCAAAGATGAACAGGTGATTAGAAATGAGAAATTACATTTAATACCTGGTTCATTATTTTCTAGATTTTGTTTCTTTGTTGTTGTTTTATTTTATTTTATCTGTTGGCATGTGGTAGTGATGAAGACTACATGCTGATTGTAAATGGGGCCATATTACAATTCGCAGCGCAATGCATTATGGCCCCAACCAGCATGTTTTCGCACTGGGTGAAACTGGGTTTTGCCCGGGTGAGAAATAACTCAGCATGAGATTAAATATTTTGTGCTGCATAAATCAGTATGTGCATCTGGCCTCTCAGTTAGTAGGGAAAGAAGTATGTTACAATGTATAATGCAGCTGAAATCACTCCATACTAGTTTTACAACATGCAGGGTAAATGAAAAAAAGAAGACATTTTTAATTTAGATATCATCTGGTTTAGTTACACCTTAGATTTTAGATGGTCTTCACAATCCTTCAGACTGTAAAGGTAGCATCGTTTTCCTTGACTTATTTAAAGAATTGCTGGCAATAATAATGGAAGCAGTTTTCTTTTTTCTTTCAGAGAATGTTTTGAAAAAGTGGAGTTTAAAAAAAAATCACATTGCTCTGAGACTAACATCTGTTCAGAAAATAATACAAACCCATCAAATCAATTAATTGAATTTAATTGTTTTATTTATTTTTAAGTGTTAAACATATTGTTCAGTTCAGCGTTTCTGTAGCTCTGGGCTTCCTGCACTAAAGTCACCTCTTTGATATTCAGCACTCTTCAGTTTTCATTTCATGAGTTTCTACATTATCATAATTCAAATAACCATATTTCTTTTTCTAAAAAATTTCCAATATGAAAGCTGATATATGCTGACAGTATAGTATATACTTGTATTATGAACTAGCCTTTATAGTGATGGTTTCATGATCTATTGAAACCTTGTTTCCATGGTTCCGAAAAAATTAAATAATAAATTCAGGCATCCAGTGTCGCACATCAGAACCAACATATGAAGTAAAGGGATAGAAATGTTGTAAGTACTGGTAAGAGCATTAAACTTTGTTTTTTGTTACCAATGTGAAAATTTACTGATTTCTTCCTACCACAGTAAAAACAATTATTTATGCTTTATTTATTTCATCCATCCATCCATCCATTTTCTTACACCCTTTATCCCTTAATGGGGTCGGGAGTTGCTGGTGCCTATCTCCAGCTGGCGTTCCGGGCGAGAGGCAGGGTACGTCCTGGACAGGTCGCCAGTCTGTCGCAGTTATTTATTTCAATCAATCAAATTTTATTTGTATAGCACATTTCAGCAGCAAGGTATTTCAAAGTGCTCTACATAATAAAAAACAGCATGTGGCATTGTATAAACAGTAAGAAAGAGAGAGATTTTGAAAAAAAAAAAGATTAAAAAGATAAAAGCATTAAAACCCACACCCCTTTTAGGACTTCAGTTTAACTTTGTTTAACTGAGACTCTAACCCTCTGGGACTTTAGTCACAAACGCCATTTGACAAGGCATTTACACATAAATATAAAGATATTTATGTTTATTAGTACCATAACTGCTAGAAACGTCCTCCTTTAAAAAAATGTTTTCTGTGTAATATGTTATGTATTATTATTGTCATTTATGAACATTCGTATAAAAATATCTATTTACTTCTGGGAATATATATGGCCTGAACTTTAGGTGATCTTCTGTTTCACCATTCTACAGCCCAAATAAGCAACTAGAGTCATTTCTTTTGCTAAATACACACATTATTCTAATGACTAGAAATCCTTCTTTTTCCCTAAAGAATTATTTTAAAAATATTAAAATATCTATATTATGCTGAAGGTCTGTCCCTCATTGCTTACAAAAGACTCTTAACTACCAGAAGCATATTTTGTCATTTTTGTCAACCTCCTCGTTTATTTCAAAATGTGCAGGTACTGTCCATTTCCATATGCCTGGGTTAAAGTTCAGGCTTTCAAAATGTCAAAGACTGTAATTTTATTGAACTTCATAGGCAATAAAACTCTTTCAGGCTAAATGGCTCAGCAAATTTACATTCAGGGGAGGTTAACGAGTAATGCCACGTAATCAGATTACTTTTGATTTACTTAAATTGCAGTAAGTGGCCACCCTGTTTTCTTTTCCTCCCTCTCCACCATTCTTTTTATTCCTTTTTGTGCTTTTCTATCTTAGCCTTCATCCCTTTTTTCCCCCTTTTCTTTTCTTTTTTTCCTTCTTCTCTGCTGTGCGGCACTGAATGCGGTCCAGTACAATGGTGGTCTCATTACTCAAGCTCTCACGGCAAACTAGTCTCGAGGGGGAGCGAGCACACTTTTTAAAAAAGTGCCCTGTCACAATGAGGCACATGATTTGCATTTAGGTTAAAAACCAGCCAGAAGTCCTAAATCTTATTTACAGGCAGAGGGAACTCCTTCGTCACTGCGCCGTTGGGTCATCAGTTATTGTCAAGGCTAATCTTGTTAAACTCGCAATTTTAAACACACACAAATCCACGCACATATGCATCGCCGTATCAGTGAAAGCAAACAAAGTGTTTTTGTTTGTAAACAGGTTATAATCTGTATGAGGGTTCTGGCCATTATCCAGCCTGAAGAACGTTTTCTTTTTTTTTTTGCCAATAATCAGCCTAATGGATTGTCTGACAAAGTGGACTGATGCTCATACAGCGAGGTGAAGCACCGAATTGTAATTGTATGCATGTACTGCCCAGGCACAAAATATTAATGATATTAGCTTTTATCATAAATAGTTTAAGGCAGGTAAGTGCTTACATGGATGGTGTCGAGAGAATAAGTTGACCATCCACAAATGAATGCAAGCAGTTTGCCAGATGGTTTAAATGGGAATCAGAGAAGGAAGAAAGAAAGTTTTCTTTTTTGTAATCAGGCTTGTATATTAAAAGTTCACATCAACACAAAAAGCTTTGTGCTGCTACACTTACACACAGTAGTTTGTAAATTATATTAAATGCTATTATAAAAAATACATATGAATGATTGCAGGGCCATTTTATCATGTGGTGTGCCAGAATCTGAATGGTAATGCTTCTACTGCCAACAAAAATAGTAACATCAAGTGATATTTGATGTACAGAACAAAACTGGGGAAATGCCAGCTTAATTTACAGCTGCTAGGATGAGGCACATGGGCATTTGTAAGGAAAAGATTTAACAACAAAAAACTAGGAATTGCTAAAGAGCTCGATCTGATCTGGCCAGATTTTTTTGCAGTGTCTAAAGATTGGTTCTACATGAGTTCAAACATAAAAACAAATGAATAAATTAACGTTTTGTGCATTATTATGTCCCGTCATTGCTGAGGGATAAGCGTCTCTGGGACAATTGGTCTGAAATTACTGATATTTTTAGAGATGTCACTATATTATTTATATTTCTTTCTTTGTATCTTTTGATCACCTAGGCATGGAAGTGCTGTGCTATTTACATTTTATGCATCCCAGATATTACATGTCGCGGCCTTCTAGCTTCCAATACTCCAACTAAGGCCGTGTGTGTTAACAGATGGGTTTTGATTTGAACGCACTTCCTCTTCATTTGTTTGCGAAAATAGATTCTTTATTTCTTATAAAATTAGTAACAAAATAAATGTCAAACAATGTCCTACATCTTAATCAAAAACCAAAGTAAACTTAACATGGCGATTCGAGTATAAAAGTGCAAAATAAAAGGTCAAATTGAAAGTGAAATGAAATGCAAATGCAAGTGAAATGAAATGAAGTGAAATGTTCAAAAAAATCATTTACCAACCCTCCCGTACACACCAGACATTTGCAAAACAATGCCTCCACCAAGCACCCGGTGTGTTTTTAATTACCTAAATTGGTGTCCAACCAATTACCGACATAATCAATTCTAACTTTCCAAAAATAAAAAACTAAATTAATAGAAATTACAAGTTGCAAACATTACATAAATGGCCACCACATTACATGAACTAATTGTCATGACATTGTTACAACTTCTGAGTAGCACATCTGTCATATATGTAGAATATGTGCCTTTCTAAATTCCAGAAATCATGTTCAAAATATTTTGTGGCTGTGTTTGCTACAATATCAGATGTATAAAAATGTGTTGCTGGAGCATTCAATTCATAAAGTAACATGGTTTTAGTCAAGTGAAATTAATGCCTGAGATGTCAATATTTCTAAATTGGGATAGTTATGTTTCTACTTCCAATCTGAAAAAAAATGGTTTTATGTCTGTTTTTAGATTTTGCAAAGGCCCTCAATTACTAGTTGAGTTTGATGTGTTAATTAATCTACTCAGTTTACATCTAAAATACACACAGGCTTGACCTGTAATGACTACGTTTACCTGTTAGGTTAAATGTTAAACAGATATATTCAAGCCTTTGAGCTTTGAGCGTCCATAAAGTGCAGCTGCAAATGCTGTGCTACTTGCTTCTGAAGTTTTTCACAGTGTGCTGTAAAAGCTTGTGATCAGCAGTAAAATCTTGCTTGCAGCTATAGATCTTTGGTAGTAATCAGTTTAAAAGTCTTGTGTGGCATAAGGTTAGCCTGTGTTTATATATAGATCTCATTCCGAGGTTTTTCATTTTGTAGATTTTGCAACATGGCAGACCTTTGGTATTTTCACACTTTATATCAACTTTCTTCTGCAGCTTTCCAGTGGCGCCTTCTATATATCTTGCAACTTTTTGGACACATATATCGTTTGTCTTTCCTGTTGATCAAACCCAGTACTGATTGAAATTATGAGGAACCACAGCTGTTCTTACAACATGTAAAAGAACTTTGATATCTGGCAGACAGTTCTTTAATGCACTGTGGTCCTTCAGTTCACCATTTATCTGTGCTGTCCACTGTGGTCATCAATGCTGCTTTGATATCTTTGTTATATGATTTATTATTTAGCAGCTCTATATTTGAACTCAGTCATACTATCTCTTGCAGTGGTGCTCGTTTCCATAGTAAATCATCAGCAGTGCAAGAATTCACACTGTCTAAAATACATTTTGTAATTTATGTTGTGGAAATAATAGTTTTAGCCAACAATATCAAAACTAAAAGTCTGTTCACTGATGCCAAATGTTTAACAGATAATCACTTCAAATAAAAGTGTACAGTTTTCAGCTTTGTTCCTTATTCCATTTATTTATTCACTTTAATTTATTATTCTGCCTTTTTCTTGGTTATTTCAGTTTAGTTGTTTTGTAAAGATGGTGTTGCATCCTTTGATCACTCACAATAAAATCTCACCCTAAATGTCATGGGCTGTGTTGGTTTAAAAATATCTGCAAAATAACTTTTTCTGCAAATGATGAATGTCCCATTCACACCAGATGAACAGTGTACCTGTTGTGTTTGTGTTTGATCCCCAAATTCTTGAATATGCACAAAACTAGTTGAACATGCAGCATGTTCAACCTCAGCCTCTGTGCTGGGAAGTATCAGTTAGATTTCCGTCTTTGGTTTTTTGGTGCATGCCTTCAAGTATCCTTCATGAGTTTAGTGTGATGTACAAAACAAAAAAAACGACCATCCATAACGCCCAATCATGCATTCCTAATGTTTCTACTTTCTTCAATATGTGTGTGGTTTTTGGCATACATCACTGATATAACAAACTAGAGGTGGAGGGTATTGTCTGGGGAATCGAGGTTTGACTGAAGCACTGTGTTTCTCATGCTCCACTGCTTCCATAAACTCTCCATTTAATAATTTTTGTCTCTGAGATTTAACCTTTGTTCTTTATTTTTTTACCTGAGAGAGTGGTTTTATTTCCAGACCAAATCCTGAAACAGACTAAACTGGGAAAGATCTGTCTGGCATCACTTTTATTTTGGTCATATTGATCATTTCTGGGCAGTGTTATCTGCATGTATGAGGAACTGCATTGCAGTTAGAATTATTTCTATCACAATTTCTTTGGATACTTAAAATGGTCAGACTGACAGCTACCTATCAGCTTTAAGAATTTATCTTTATCCTGTCAGTACTTTATTTTAACACTTTTATGGATTTCTTCTACTGTCTAAGCTTAGTCATTATTGCACTTTTCTGAATTTTGAGTTGTAATATAATACTTAGAAGAAATCCAGATTTTGTTTTGCTTAAAAAAAAACTATTTATTGATTTTTAAACAATTGTTTTTTTGTTGTTGTTATTGTTGTTTTGGTGCAGATTACTTACCGTTCCAACAACAGACAGTTTCTCATTTGTTGTGTCTTGTGTTTTGTAATTGTTAGAGATCTCTGGGAACTCGGAGGACATCCCTCTGGTGCGCTGGCGGCAGCAGTGGCTGGAGAATGGCACACTTCTTTTCCACATCCACCATCAGGACGGCAGCGTCAACCTACCCGAACCAACCGAAGACCCGGCCAACGATTCCACGAAGGAAGAGCTGCGCATACTCCACATCTCTGTGATGGTAAGCATTTTTATTTAGGAAGCTCACAAGAGTACGATAATGGAAATTTTATTGGACATCTAAATTAGAATTTTATGTTTTTAACCACGCAAAATGAGACTTAAGGTTGATCTGAGCTGGAGCAGACAAATACTTCAAGAATAACACTTTTAGGAAGCCCAGAAATTTGTAAAACATTTTTTTACGTCATTGCTTACTTTGTCCCACTGTTCAGAAATTTCAATATGCACATTTTCTTTTAAAAATGCCTATTAGTCATCACATGTATTACCTTTTTAAACGAATAAAATACATATCCTCCTGACTACCAGCAGTTCATTTTTGTCCCCTGTATCGGACATTTGTAAACTTGAATCTCTCCCACCCCCTATATTCTACTGAATTAATTCCTTTTGGTATCTGGAGAGGACATTTAGGGTTTTTCAATGATACCACATGTGAAGGGGTGGGACTTTTGTATGTACCTTTTTCTAATTCATAAAAATGGCATTCATCAGAAATGACACATTTTATGGGAAGAGACAAAGTAAGTGCATAAAACCTTTTATTACCTTACAAAGACTGTGGGATTTAAAAAAAATGGTGATGGACAATATTTTTTTTCCTGGTAGTCAGGAGGATATAATTAACTCAGATTCTTTTTTTAGCCTTTGCAAATGAACAATTTAATTTTCAGTCATAAGTACATTGTTATTCGTCTGCCATGTTGTAAGAATACATTTTAATTGGCTCACGCATGAACCCTAAAGAAAAATAATTGAAAATATTTAGTCAAGGAACCTAACAAAACAAATATTAACTGCATTTTGGGTAGGAAGAGTGGTCAAATATGTTGCTTTAATTATGCCACCACAGTTTTTGATGTGTCAAAAAATATTATATCTGATGAAAGATATTTCATTTATTATATATCTGTTTACTGTTTGTTTCAGTAATTCTGACACTGTGTAAGTTCGACGTTAATAATAACATTCTAGCCTTCATTCTATTTAAAATGACTTTATTCCTGTAATGAGTGTCTGCAACATTCTGAAGGGAACCTGTATTGTGAGCTTCCCCTTTGGAGGCAGAAATGGAGTCAACTGAGGGCAGTTTTCACAAGTGAAGTTGAAGTAAACTTTACTTTTTTTGATGTAAGGGAAGCATGACCATGAGACATTTATGAAGTACTAAAATCCAGTACCTTGGTGTAGATTTTTACATGCGCCCACCGTATCAGACCTTATCAGCTCTCTTGGCAGAGTAGGAAATGAATCCTTAGAACTCTCAGTTTCCCCCCTCTTGCCCCGAGGAAATGTATATTTATTAGATCTAAGATATGCCACACCTACTCTCAGTGCCCTTTTCTTGCCCAAAGACATTACAATCATGCTGTGATGGATGATATATATTTTCAGACATTGAAAGCTTATAATATCTGCATACACAAATGATTAGTCAGCTTCAGAAGATTTTTGCCAGCGGCTACATCTGCTAACAGAAGCAGGGAGGTACGCTTCAACACCCTCAGACCTAATTTAATTCCAACTAGATTTAATTTCAGATGTAATGACAAATAACTGGCCTTGTTCTGTCCTCTAAATGCTCTACATGCTCTAGGAAACGCTCATCTTCTGGACATACGAGAAAGGATGTTGAAAACATTTCATAGTGGGAATATGAAGCACAGTGGTTCTTATCTCATTGACTTTGCTGTAGTCTCGCATTTTTCTTTGCTCTCTGCTCTATCTGTATTTCACATCCCATCACCCTCGGTTCGGCGTCTTTGTGGTTCCTTACCTGCTAATTCGTCACCCCTGAAGCACTGTGGGCGGCGGCGGCTCCATAAAGGTGTAGTAAGGGAAAGATTAGCATGCAAATACAAGCAGACTGTAAGGACATATGGAAGCTGTGCTACCACTGGGCCGCTCAGGCTGCGCTGCAGCCTGCTGCCCAGCTGGAGGCCTCGACCTATAAATCCTAAAGCCATGTCACTAGTTTGGCGTCTTGTGGATATAGAAAAAATGTCCTGGGAAGTCTGAATCCGACTTCCCAGGACATGAAAGTGATTATAATATTTTCTTTTTTACCACTATGCTTTACACGTCACTATTTGAACCAAGACCAGTGCTTTTGGACTGACATTTTCTATTTTATTCGTTTGCCACAACATAAAATTGGGCCTTTGTTCAGGAAAGCAAACTGACAGATCATCAAAATGTCACCCATATAATTTCTCGCCATATAAAACGTCTTTGTGCTGCAGTACAGTAACTAAAGCAGGTTGATTTTTATCAAATCAATCATTCTGTCAAGCAGTTAGTCTTTTCATTGTAAATCAATTTGCAACATTGAATAAATAAATCAAATCATGCAAATGCGGGAGAAAAAAAACATGCATCTTATCAGTTTATCATTTTGACAGCTTATGGAAATAGAAGTACGTTCTCTTGATTATATGAAACTACTGTTCTTCTGATGGCAGAAGTTCAAAAAGTTTACTAGAGTGTGTCCGGAGACTTTGAAAATATTCTGGTCTAGTTTCTTCAGCAGCTCTGACACAGATCCTGAAAAGAGGGTCGGGGTATTCAAATTACATTTGCAGGTCTCTTCACTGTCCTCTGTCAGGTTCTGATTGTCTGCTTCAGTTTTCTCAGAAAGTGCCAATTTATGATCACAGTAGTGTCTTTTTTTTTGTTTGTTTTTTTTGTTTTGTTTTTTTGACCAGATAAATTCATCAGATTTCTATACTCTGATAAATTTACTTCCATTGACTCTCTAATCTGTGATTGTTGATGCTTAGGGGTGTTTACTTAGGTCATGGTCTCTTGAACTTTATGTCATCTCTCTTTTTTTCCACACATTGCTGTCTGTACAAGCCCTCTAGACATTAGACTTTCTCACTTTATGTTGATGCATCATTTCCAAGAATCTCGTATAATTTAACATATGTAGAGATAAAAAGGAAATAAAATTAAAAACATGTTGCTCTCTGTTTTTATATCTTCTGACTTACTGAATTTTGGCAGTCTTACAGGATCCAAAAGACAGAAATGTGGTCTTTCTTAGTAGCACTGCACTCAAAAATAAAGAAAACTGAGCAAAGCTATTACACAGAATGGCAGAACCCAAAGCGACACAATGAAGCTACTTCATTTGGCTGATGTATGTTATTCAAAGTTGTCAAAATAAATAAAATGTCCAAACTAGAAAATAATGATAAAAATATTTTAAACCCCTATCAAAATGACATTATTTTTTCATTCTTTGATCAGTCAATCAGTAAATCACTTCCAAACTTACAGATGAAATATTCAAAGCATGGATATTTTCTCTAGATCTTGAATGGAAATATAGTTGGTCTGTACAATCTGTCTGATCTGCCTGATCTGCCATCCTGGCTGTCATAACACTATTCGTAAATATCGCTTGAATCAGATGCCCAGGATTTTAAGACTCTGAGGCAAGCCAGCCTTGTCACCAGCCAAATTTGGAAGGGTGGGGGGGGGATAGAAATTAGGTTCAATGTACTGCACAGAAGTCTAGTTCTGAGGCCAGGAAAATGGTTCTAATTGACTACTTTGGACAATTTGTAATATTACTCAGTGAATTAGGTTAATAATCATTTAGTTAATTTGAATTAATGAACCTGCAGTGCATTTCTGTGGATGAGTCCTTTTTGAAATGTTTTGCTTTGCGGTTGGACCGGTGCTCTGACATGGTTCAAAGCTTCTCCACTCGGAGTCGCATCAACAAGGTGACCACAGTGTCCTCCACCAGCTTCAGCCGGTCATCAATAATAGATGACTAACCTTGTGTGTGTCTGTACCAACACCAGGTGAGACAGAGACAGTTCAAACACACAGTCTACTTTAACTCGAACTCTGCAGGAATCGAACATTTAAAAAAATAAAACCTAAAACTTTTTCCATACGGAGACCAAAAAAAAGAGAAAAGCTGTATATTTTAATCTGCAATGCGTTGTGTTCTTCTGCAGCATGATTGGTTTATCTACTGAGACTCATAAACTGCATTGTATCTCTGCTGTGCACAGTTCTCCCTTTTTAATTTACAAATTTTAATCAGTTGCTGTTTTGCTACAGGGTCTCAATGGATCAATCCAATCAGCACATAAAGTATGGAGGCATCCAAACCGAGTCAATTACATTATATGATTGCCTAATATTTTTAAGCTTCAGGCTAGATTTGACGTGTCCCTCCAGCCCCCTGACTCTGTTTTAGCTCTGTTTTTTTTTCCTGGGAGGCCATAACATTATGTTGTTGTTTTGTAGCAACAACACAGTGAAAGATGAGCTGAAATGTAATTATCTAAGTACGAAAGCTTACTAGATGAAGGAATAGAGTACCTGTTGCTGCTGTTCTTTTCAAATGTCAGTGTATGGTCAAAAGCTGTATAGACACTATAAAACAAAAATATAGATGCATTTAAGTCTGATATTTGTGGCTACAATAGCAAGTCCAATAAACATGTGGGAGAATTTCTATGGTGATTTTTTTTTCCCCTGGTAGACCTGCTCTGTATTGGTGCATATGATTCCTGTATCCTATTTTGATATTCAGTTTGGAAGATAAAATGAAAACCAAACAAGCTCTGGTTCGTAGAATCAGCTACAACTGAATATGCGAGTTTTCTACTTCTAAACATTTCAGTATTAAATGGCCTTTGACCAGATGGATCACATTCATTGTATAAAGCACTTTGATTCTTCCAGTTGCTGAAATGTGCAACTTGAATGTGATGCCTTACATACAATCTCCGATTTTCTGTGACAGTTTTCAAAGATAATCATCTTATATTTTAGTTCTGTACTCTAGTTTTCCTTGTGGATACAAAAGAAACAGGAGAAGTTTTCTTTGCGTTTTTCTTCTCTTGTTTTCAGCAAAGACCCTGATAAGAGCGTGACAGCAGATTTACAAAAGAAATCAGTCATACAGTCTTTTAGAGAAACAAAAGCAATATCATGACAGAGGCCAGTAGGTTATAATGTATTACTAGCTTTATCTGAGTTTCTGTTAGCTTGTACTCTTAATATTTCTAAGAGCATGACTGAATATCATTTTTGTAACTAATATTTTACTAAAGTGACTTTATATTTCTCCTTGGTCCATATAAATGCAGTCACTATTGTGGATCCTACAACATTGTCTTTCGACCCATTTGATAGTATTAGTATTAATTAGTATTGATGAAAATGTGGGCCAATATATCTGTTATCGATATTGCTCTTATGTGTGATAACTGATCTTCACCATATATGTTATGTATATTTTTTCCTCTACTGTTTAAATATGTAAAAAAAAAAACATCACTGAAGCTGACATCACTTCAAAACAAACTAAGAGAACAATTTACAACTCTAAAATATGTTGGCACATACTGATGTGGGTGACACATACTGATGTCACCCACATTGTAAAAGGAAATGGTTATTGTGACACTGCATAGATCTTAGGATTTTGACTTTGCAACCTTTCTAAACTCTGCATTAATCGCATTGATCGCGTAAACCTTCAATCAATGTAGTCCTTCCCACTGTAGCATCTGATGAAAATCAGCACCCAGAGTCGCTCTGTGAGCAACGTAGCAAAACGTGGTTTTGAAAGTCTGCAGAGTGAGACAGACCAATCTATAGCTTCCCACTGAGATTTGAGGAAGACTCAGTCCACCAGTTTTGTTTGTAGTCCTGCTAAATCTCTGGTGTAGACATTTTTTTTGGTTTTGTTGTTGTTTTGAGAAAGTCAAACAAATAATATAGAAAAAGATGACATTCAATTATATTGTCATTGCTTCTTTTATTTAATTGATAAATTACCATGAGTTACTTGTAAAAAAAAAAGCTATTTTGTTGGACTATATACAGTACATTTAAAGTTATTTACAATAGTTATCAGGATAAGGAGCTGCCTAGTTGATTTACAATAAACTGAAAAGGGTGAAAATGTAGATCTTGAAATACCCACGTTTACATCATCTTTTGTAAAATAATCTGCTGCTAACTTGTTTACATTAACAACATTGTGTGATGTAGTTTTGTTAACATCACTTTAAATTTAAAAATATCCCTGAAATGTGAGCATTTGGAACATTTTTTTTCTTAGTAAGTTTCTTATCAAAGTTTTTGTTATCCGAGTTCGTTGTTGTCACAGCACAGCCGTTTTTCATTTCCTTGCTATTTACAGTCGCACTGCACAAATTAGACAAGAACAAACCATCAGCCAGAGAAACACAAAGCGCCACAACTCAGAGGAAAAGTTAGTCTGACACAAAGTGACGTCAACATCAGTTCATTTCCGCTCTGAGCTGAGATTTCACCCGTAGTCTTAAAAAAACAACCAGCAAGCTCATAATGAACCACACTTGCGTAGGAGCTAGATTGTTATATGCTGCTTGGGCTGCTCATGAATATTATTAAAGTGTAAAAGATGCCAGACTTGTTTTCTCCTAAGAGGAAAATCGATTCTTCATTTTTATAACCAATTTAATCTGATATAAAGAGCCCCCTTCAATCCTAACTATTGAGAATTAACAACTTTGCCCTCTTGATGTTTTCTAATATTGAAGCTGCTGTCTCACTGTGGTTATTCTCACCTCTGAGGAACAAAAGGTCAAATCTCAAGAGCCAATTGCAATTAATCAATAAATGTTAATAGGGTTAAATAAGACATTCATGGAATTCTTCAGTGACATGAACACATTTGTTTACCAGCACTAGAGGCACATCTGTGTTAAAGTTGCAAACTTTTGCACAGATTAAAATCAGGAATTAAATGTGTCAAACCTTTTGCTCAGATGCAAATTCATCAAAATCTTCAAAACTTGCTTTTTCAGGGATAGTTCCTGACTCAGGGTTTGACAAAAATGTAAGCAGTTTTTATCTTACTTGCAGAGGAAGGCTCTCTTATTTTATTCTTTCAACATATTTACTTGGTCTCAGAGAACGAAACTGTTAAGTCTAAGCTAATGTCTAGATTTTGTAATCGTATCATTGGACCCTGAGCATTAAAAATCTCCCTGGCATTATTGTCTGGTGTGGATGAAATTTGCTTGCTTGATTTGATTGATTAACTTACTTTATTAAATCCACAATGGAACCATTCATGTGTTACAGCAGAAAAAATAGAAACACCAAAAACAAATAAAATGACAGTAAACACAATATAAGGTGTTGATAAGCCAAAGACAATGGATGGAAAGGAAATTATAAAAAGGGTTTTTTTATACTCAAATATTATTACTGAATTTAAGAAGCTACGTGTGTGGTTAAAAATAGTTGTTTGTGTATGTTAAACTCATTCTTTTAAAGCTAATGAGAAGAAAACTATCTTAAAATTATCTTATTATTTTGGACAACATCTTTTTCAGGGAACAAGACTTCCTGTCTCATCACAATTCAGCAATCGCTGTTGTTATTAATGTTAATAATAACCATATGTCATACAGTTTTACAGAGCTCTTGTGATGTCCGGGCATTCTATCATATGTTTCTAACTTTTAGTAGTATTTGTGCAAACATCATGTATTGCTGACTCTCATTTCCATCAACTAAATGGATTAGTCACACATGGACAAGTATAAAAATTACTTTTTGATTTGTTCGGTAAGTTAGTACTCGAAACTTTATATGTTTGTAGCAATACTACATTCGGAACGTAAATGCACTCAGACTAGTTTGTTTTTATGTGATAATGTAACTTGTGCAGAAAGTATAATTAGAAAGTGAAATGAAAACATACAATAAAAAATAGAGAATTGTCATATGGAAAACTATAACTATGAAGCAAAAGTTGAATCTGAGACGTCACTCTGTAAGGCCTAATTAGAACACCACTGTGCTATTCTGTTGTTCATGATTGTATTATCATTTATATTTGTAGCCCACGTTACAGTGGATAACCGCAAACATCAACATGACAGCAGGAATGTTTTCTTTCTTTCTCCTGTAGGAGTGCAGCATGTAAATGTGGAAAAAAGGGCATTTAGTTTGATAGCTTTGTTACCAAACAGTTTTGTCTAAAGGCAACAAGAATATTCTGCAACTGGTTTATTCATCCCTGCATAAATACTCAGTTCAAATGTGCCAGGACGACAGTCACTTTAATGGCAGGGTGACTAATACTAGACCATTACTGTTACTTCACTAATCTAAATGTTTGTGATTTTGCCCATTTTTCCCTTATTTGGCAAGTGTAATTATCAATTTCATTTCACACTAATAACTATAACTGCTATTCTACTTTTCACTACATATTAATACACATTTGGTTTGTAAGCAAATTGATAAACTACTTGCATTATATTTTTCTTGTAGTGCTTGCAGAGCTTTTATTTTTCATTCATCTGATTTATGAAGCAACTTCACTCATTCCAGGAAAATACCCCATTTTTGGCTACAAATCGGGGATTAATTGTAACTGATTTTTGTCATTGCAATATATGTCAATAATATTGCCAATGCATGGTCTTCTAAAATTATACATTCTCTCTCAGTATCTGTGTTTCTGAAATCAAATAAACACATTAGCAATAAATGCAGCTAAAGTCTTTCCGTAGACAATGTGGAGAGTCAATTGCAAAAATCTGCACCCTGATGTTGTGGTGATTTGATGAGTTAAAAGAAAAACCTGTGATGGATGTTTTAGAGAATGCAACTCATTGGCAGGCATTACTGACCGGGGAGTCTCTTTGATTTCCTGTCAGAATCTCTGTTACTTGTGCATTTAAAGTTGCTGCTCCCCTCTTTGGTGTCATCTCACCTCCTGTCTAAAAGTAACGTGATGCTTCATTAACATCTTCTATTCTAAAAGTATTACGACATATGGTTTAGTTACATATTTCTAATATCCATCCATCCATCCATTTTCTTCTACTTATAATATATCAGTTTTTAAAGACTCATGGAATTGAATTTGTTGTTTAAACATTTTGTGTTTAAACAACACAAGCCGTCACAAGAAAATGGCTAAAACCAGACCCACCCACTATTGATGAATGGATTGAGATTGTTTACCGGATTTATGTTATGGAAAAGATTTCTTTTTCCCTCCAAGTTGAAATAGGACAATTTTATAAGATCTTGACCAAATGAACTGAGTATGTGAAACCAATTAGATCTGACTTCATTTAATCATTGTTGTGATTTATATGTCCTGCCCTTTTATGTTCATGTAATTTTTATTGCTCGGGTTGGTGCAATCCCCATTTTTGTTCAATGTTGTAAATTTTTGTTATTGTTCACAACTAAAATTGAAAAAATCTGTAAAAGAAAATACCAGAAAGGCAGTATGTATATACAAAAATACTTTGACTCTCTGCTTCTATGCTTATGTGCAACCTTGAATGGATTAAGCTGTAATTAACGAGTGCAATGGAAATCTGTCTTTCTAAATAAAAAAAAAAATATATATAAAAAAAAACATTTTGTGTCGACATTCAAGTGAGTTTTAATGTGTATATTCATTTTAAGTATGACCAAAGTAATTTTCATGTGTCAAATTGATAACCATGTATCAAAATACCAGTAAAGTGTACTAGGCCAAAGAATGACACCCATTTAAGTATAGGAATTAGATCTACTCTTCTCTTTAAAATTTTATTTTGAACTTTTGTCCCTTTTAAATGAGCCAGAACTACCTTCTGTGGTTTATATTCTTCAAAGTTTGCTACTCACCACCTGCTCTCTGTTCCTAATTTTCACACCCCTTTCTCAATCTTCCTGACCGCCATTTAAAACTTCTGTTTTCTGCTCCTCCAAATCACTTCCCTACTTCAGTCCCCATTCCCACTGCTTTACTTCTCATTAGACCTGTTAAAGATCTTTAAGTATTGTGCCCTTACTCTGCAAGCTAAAGCACGCCCCTATTTGTTTTATACGTATAGGAATCCTAATCTTATTAAATAGATTTAAATTCATTACGTTATCTGTAATTGTCTTTTAACCATTTTGAGTTTTCACAGTGACATATGCAACCATAACACAGTTCACATTAATATCTCATCACCACAAAGAGTCTGGTTTTATGCTGTATTAGCTTCAATCAAATGCACCAAATTGAATCAAATGATGTAAGCCAGTCCTCTCATTAATTCTCATTTCCAGTGCAGGAAACCTTGTGGAAAGTGTGTGAAATAGACTTTTGACTTTTACCTTTGTTCAATGTCAAAAATCAGCACCAGAACATTAAAAAATTCTAATATATTGATGGGACACTGATAAAAATATCTTAGATGTCACCCTTGAAATCAATCACAGTAATACCAAATCAGGAATTAAGTATTTGAACTATGTGACCTGATATGAAACTTAATCAGTGTGCCTGGTAGAAAGATCAAATTTGATATATTCTGAGACAATCTTCCTCTTGCTCTCTTGTAGCTGGCGGATAGTGCAGATGTTTCTGTCTTCCTGATTTTCAATGACTAACATCCACAAACTAAGTGACAGATTGATAGCTCAGCTCTAATACAATATCTGCTATGTCAGATTGAGGAAGGCCATTTCTTGCCTTCTCCATTCTAGACTTACATGACAGCAATGCAAGTCATAAAGAGCGCTGGTGCCATTACAACATCATCCCCTTCCGCTAGTAAGTGGATTATGGGGTTGGAGCGCAGGCATGCCTTGATGTGTGGTTTAGTTTTATTGGCAGCATAAGAGAACACAGTCCACTTAGTCCCCACTTTGATTTCTTCTAATGTTGACATTAAGCAGTTTTTTTTCCCATATTGCCTGTATTTTCCGCCTCTGTTCAAGGGTGCTAATGCGGGTTGATGGTTTTGAATTGCATTTGTCACCGAGGTTTATTTGATTGAGAACCTTTTGAGGTACTTGACATTTGGCTTCCTATTCTAGTTTACTCAGGGAGGAATAAGGTGGTGGACCTGCTTAATGGTAAACCTTAGCTTAATAGCTATTGATATGTTCACTTTTGAACTTTGAAGAATCCTAAAACCTGAGTATTAGAAATATATGCCATCAGTATGCTAATGAAAGTATTGCTGTGGCTTTAAAGTCTTCTTTTAGAAAGCTTTTTACTGATAGACGGTAATTTTCAAGTTTATTTTCATGATGTCATGACAATTATCATTATGAAATTTCTTTAGCACACCAAAATTGTAAATTACTGGTACATTCATGTGGATTATAAAACTCGGGATTCAAAATTCTTGCAGCCTAAAATTTTAAGTTGATACAATATTTGATTGAGTTATAAAAATGTAGAAATCAAAGCTTGGCAGACTCAAAAGAAAAAAAAAACTTAAATAGTTTAGTTGATGTTCCAAACTTAAGCATAAACTAAACATTAAAATAAAAAAGGCATGTTGAGCAACATGGAATTACTCAATTCAGTATATTAAAATTAGTGTATAAGCTAAAATTAGCCAAAATGCTAATGTTAGCCTAATGCTGCCATTCAATGCAAAAGTAAAAATCTGATTTATACTTCGTGGCAGTTCCTTACTAGAAAAAAACACTAACACTAAATTAACAATTTAATCCTCACAGTCAGTCAGAGTTGTTCTTCCCACTTGTGCATATGAGGATGCAGAATATTGATATTTGTGGGGTATCAGTGGCGTTCATTTCAGATGAATGTGACCTGGACATTAGGTTGCGTTTGAATCGGATACATATTGGATATGGGTCGCATTTGAAAAGAATCTGATCTGTGCTGTTAAGACTGTCATGAAAAGATCAGATACAGGTCGCAATATGTCAAAAAGAATCGGAATTTGGTCACTTCAGGCTGCAGTGAGAACGTAGCCTTACTGAAATAATAGTGTAAGTTAGAATTTTTTTATTTTAATTTGGCTCGTTTTTTTCACTAATTATTTCGCCATGGTTACTCGAAATGCCAACAGAAGTAATAGCCCACATGCCGAGATCCAGCCGCATGTTTTGATATCAAAAGTAAACCTCAAAACCATGAATGCCCGACTTACCCAGCCTTGAAAGAACAATAGGCATCACTGATCTTGTCCACAGCTATATTTATGCTGAGGGTGTGAAGATCTGCTGTGTTCCTCATCGACCGGTAGCATTTAGCTGTGATGTGCACAATCTTGGAGGCATCGCAGGGCTAAAACACCTTGATGTCCTCCAAAAAAGATGACATGAACTTGTTGGTTCCCCTGTCCATTGTCGTGGCTGATATTTTTTGAACATCCGGCAGAAATGCTACACTAATCGACTCAGAAATACTCTGCAGAGAGTTAATCAAAATGAAAGAGGCCATGTTTACATAGAAACTAAGCTCCACAAGGCTTTGTTTGTGAGACATGCAGCCACGTGGGATTTTCGAGGGCGTTTCTGGGCGGAGCTTGGTAAGGTCCATTGCATGGAGGCATTGAAATGCCTTGCTTCGGAAGGTATTTCAATGCTCTCCTATGCTACTACAGGCCCTAAAAAAAAGCAACATTTCATAAAACATCATATGTTTGTTTGAAGACAAACTGATTGCTCAGTTTGTGATGAACCATTCCAGTCATGTCAGCCACTACATTATTTTAACATAATCACCTTTCCATCAACAATGACGAACAAGTGTTAAATCAAAACCTTCCAGATGTTGCCAAATAATAAAGACTCTGATCATCTTCAGGCTCTAATTTGGAATCCATTCACACTCATGACTCTGTGAAATGGATTATTTTTCACACATATGTATCAGTGTCAATTAGTGCAGACACTGGCATATGTCACAACACAGGTGTGGACTTCCATAATGATGTTTTTAGAGAATAGACTGTAGACGTCTTTAATCGCTGCTTATCAAGTTAAATTCATTAAAATATCCCCAATGGTCATTTGGTGATTTCCTTCAAATAAACTGGAATCAATCATGCTATGTAGAGTTGGCTAGAGTTGATCTCTTCATCTAATCCCTTTGTGATTCCTTGATGTTTAGATCAGGACTTTGTGGGGGGCTTACCATCTGTTACGCCACTCCTTGATTCTGTCACAAAGGGCACCATTTTGGATTGTATCTCTACATTTGGTATCGTTTTCATACTGTTGGATAAGTTGGACACAACTAAAATTGTTTACTGAAAGCAATGTTTAATTTGTAACATAAAAGTTTTGATTTTATGTACTTTTAAGGCAAACTACAAAAATTATTTTTATTTAAATCCATAGCAAAGATATTTTGTGCTTCAGTTCAAATATATTTGTCTATAAATGAAATTAGTGTTTTTATTGGGTTTTTTTTTTCAAATGCCTTGAGTACATGGTCAGAACTTGGTGCGTTCTCAATCAATTTTAAAACCTACAGCAAGTGTTGGTTTTGTGTTGGCTGCTTACATTTTATTGATTAATTATACTGTAAAAACAAATTTTTGCTTTTGTGTGATCAAATCTTGTCTGACACTATTTATTTAGATAGCATGCTGATGTTATCGGAAAATCAGCAATGTCCAAAATGTTGTGAAAGACGCCAAGTGCTTTGCAAACTGATCTTTTAATGGCTGCTATAAGGGTAAAAAGCTGTTTTGGGAATACGTTGTAAAGCTTACAGCCTTTGCCTTTTGTATTACTTTTGACAGACACACAAATGTGCTTTGCTTCTTAGCCATCCATTATTCTTTGTAACTTGTTTCAGGCATTATATTTGAAAATGTGACATTCAGATTTCAGACCTCATTTAAATAGAACAATGTTCGGATTATAATGTTTGCATGGGTTTACTATTATATATCACTAATCCAGGTTTGCATGTTACAATGTTATAGTCAAGTTAATAACTAAGGTCCACATTACTTTCTCTATGTCAGAAAAATGTTCGTGTTGATCCAAGGTGGTTCTCAAACTCATATTCCTTGAAACCTGCAGCATGAAGCTTAGAAATGTGTAGCTTTTTTACCCTTAATTATCCTGGTCACCACCAACTTTCTCTCATCCTATAAGCAACCTTTGAAACTGAGTGTGTCTTGTGACATGTTTTTAATTTTGTTTGGTTGTATAGTGGAATTGATAACTAGAAATATCACAGAAATGCCACTGAAGGAATACCTCATCAAACTATTTCACATTTGCCCTGCAGCTCAGTGTTTTATCAAGATATGCTACCTTTTGTAAATAGTTCTCCACACGTCTGATGTGGTAGTATAAGCAATTTGATCACCACTGGCTTTTGAGCCTTTGACATTTATACAAGTTTTGCTACATTACTCAATAATAAAAGTTGAAATAACGTTTATAGAAATTAATCTCATGCAACACTATGCTGAGTGATAAATGTTTAATGTGGCTCCAGCTGCTGGTAAGTTTCAGATTAATATTAGCATATCATTATCTGACCTCTCAGGGACACTCAAAGGCTTTTGATAACATACCCAGCTGGTCAGATGATCCCTAAATATAGAGGAGAAATGAAATAAGATGGGCTATCACAGTTAAAGTCATACTATTTTGAATTCTGTAAAATCTATACCCTTGATCCCAGCATGCACACACTATACAAACTACATCCACTTTTAAAAACAACCCACATACTTTAAACATGTGACACGACTGGATGATTCTCACTTCTTGATACGTTTTTCCATGCAGCAGCCTACACGGGAAAAACGAGTCATTTTGGTGATATTTCACATGCAGTATTTTATTCAGTGAATGCAAATCGGTAGTGAATAATTAATTGATGGAGGCTAATGTGTGCATTCCAAATGCACTTCTCTATATGAACTGTAAGTCTTTTCAATAAAGCACTCTAATACAGCTTTTGATTAAATGTATATATTGATTAATGCAAAGAAAAGAGTTCTATTTAATTGAACTGATCCATTGCAAATCACTTTGTATTGCATACCTTTATATATTCTCAAAATTAAGTCTTTAGAACATTTAGAGAGAAAAATGCAGTTTCTTTGTGTGCTATGTTTTTTTTTTTCCACAGAGCAGTTTTAGTTGGAGTGGAGTAATTGTTTTCTGTGAATGTCGATGGGGGTCATAATCGGTGACTTGCAGAGAGCTGAACATTTAATTATTGCGAATCAAATGACTCCAGTCTCCTTTCTGACCAGTCTGTATGCAGATTTACTGCATAAGTGGCCCATATCATAGAGTCATTTGTTAATGTCCTTGACAGGGCAGATTAGGCAAACACATGCAAATAGGCCTCTCCTTTTGCAATTTTAAATGAATATAAGTAATGGAAATTCATGTTTATTCAATCTTAGCATTTAATATGTTTGGGCAAAAGGATCTTTTATGGAAATTACTGATTAAAACCCAAGCTTGCATGATCATATTCCATAATTTTCTTTTAAAGGGGCAGCATTATGTATTTTCCAGGCACATAGTGCCAATCGGATAACTGTGTTACCTTCAGTTGTTGTAGCACTTTTGGCACACCCCCCAACCCCCAAAATGTTTGCCATGGGGGAGTCGAGAAATCCCAAACATGCATAAAAGAAGCAAAGCCACATTTCAAGTATCATTTTGATGAGGGACTAACATAACAAGATACAAAGCTGAAATAAAGTTGATTTCACATAATACCTCCTTTAATTATCTGATTTAGTAACTTTTCAATTTAATTCCCTGTAAATTAGTTTCACTTAATCCTGGTTATCATTTTCTGAAGCCGTTACTTTTTTTTAATCAGGCTTATAATGGTTTGCTTAATTTTTTCTGTTGCTTTCTGAAATAATGAAAAAGTGGCATTAGATAATTTTCTTATGCATGTAAATTCATTTCTTTTTGCTAAGAAATACAAAGTCATTGACAGCAATTCGGATATGTATTTATGTAGAAATAGTCGCTGAGAGATAGTTAAACCAAGTTTTACTTTCTGTGTCTCCTGTAACTTGCAAGTAAATAAAACAAGCACAAAGAAAATAAGTCAGAGAATTGTGGCTCCTTTTAGTTTTTCTCCAGAGCTGGCGCTGCGTGTAGGATCAGTGGGGGGCTTTTCAGAGAATGTTATGCACAAATTAAGACATTACAATAGCCCAGCCTAAAAGTCAGAAGTTTTAGCATTTAGCCAAAGAGAGAACTCATGTGGTTTGTTTGCTCGATAATTTCTGCATTTCTGCTGTAAGGGATTCATTCCCTTCTTTAAAAATACATCAGTCTCCAGTGGCAAATTGCTGCTGTCTGATTCTCCATACTGTCACCTTGACATTTTCATAACTCTGTTTGACATTTTCCAAATTGCACAATGTATCTCATTTTTATTCATTTAGTTGCCCTGCTGCTGGCATCAAATTAGGCATGCATAAGAGGTAAACTGCACATGCTGAACATGTAATGTTATGCCCTTAAGACATACCTTTAGTCCCACACTTCATGTTTCTACTCCACATCATTATTTAAATAACCTTAAACATGCAAATAATGGCATTAGAAACGGAATAGGTCAACGCATTTGACAAACCGTCTTCCCTATATTCAACAAAGACATTATCAACCTGACAATTGCTCTTTCATTCTCCTGTGTTTCCAAAGGCTGTGCTTTTGACCTGTCTTGACTTTGATCCATATCCTGCTTCTTGACAGGATTTTTTTGACTCTAGACTCGCCATTTCAGAGCTCTCTTTTACTCTTCCCTGCCGCTGCCTCACTCCCTCCTCAGTTTCTGTCTGATTCAGTTTCTTTCCTCTCTACTAACCTGTCCTCGGGGCAAGCTCATCGCCCTTCATCTGTCCATCTTATACCATCTCTCAGCCCTCTGTGGGTGTAGATGTCGCCATATCCCCTTTACCCCGTGGAGTGTCTCAAAAGTCATTAAGTCAGAGAGAAAAAAATCCAGATGGAAGTGCTCCTGTGACCTGACCCAATCATTTGCTATCAGTCCTCTCTACACTACATACATGGAATGAGCTAATATATACCATTGCAGATGACGTTCACGTTTTCACAGTTGGCAGGACTGTTGCTTTGTAAAAATAAGGCACAGGATTCAGATTCCAGCCTCTGGTCTTTCTGTGTGGAGTTTTGCAGATTCTCCCTGTGCATTTGTAAATTATTTCTGGCTATGACAGCTTCCTCACCGTAGTCCAAAATCATGATGGCTGTGTTAATTGGTCTTTCTAAATAACCCTTAGGACAAAAACAAAACAAACAAAAAATACATACACATGTCTTTGTTGCTATATGATGTATTGCATGTACTCCTCACTCTTGTCCAATGACCACTGAGATATATATACCCAATCCCCATCATCCTGCAAGGATAAGCCATAGACAATAGAATAAGTCAAGTCTCCAGTTGACATTATTTTCTGTTTTGTCAACTAGTAGCTTTGTTTTCCATTTTGTATTTTGCCTTCTTCATAGAAAGTACATTCTGTCTATCTAGGATACATTGGTGAAGGGGAGCATCAGCTGAGATAAGGAAGCCGACAACTAAACATTCTCCCTCTTTTGTTAACTTTTAACTGTTCTTGCTTTTCAGTGGGAATGTTTGGATGGTGTGATTCCTGGATAATTCAGCTTGTAAAACATTTTTATAAAGATTAAAGGCAATCGATTGTAGGATTGTTGAAATAATCATCTTCTGCATCCTGAAAGTCTCTGAGAAACTGTAGTGGAAATTTGTTTTAATAAGTCTTTTCTTTCTTTTTTCAAAATTACAATTAGTTTTGATCGTATTGCTTTTGTTGGTGTTAGAAAAAAAAGCAAATAAAAAGCTTAGTTTGATATTGCTCATTGTTACTGCTGTAGTAACATCTCTTTATGAGTCATTTGTTCATGGAGCTACCCTGGTGTCAAGCTGACAAATACAAGCATGAACATGTTGATCTATAATTTCCCAACCTGTGACACTGTTGCTTTTGAGGCTGCAGGTGCTGGTTTATTATTGATGTCATTGGTCAAGGCATTTTTGGCTGCTGATTCCTTTCACTTGTTCCTGTTTTGGTAAAAAAAAAATAATTTCAAAAGTTATGTTCTGTAGTGTCTGTGTTCAAAAGTAGAATAATAAGAATCGGAACTATGATCTGGTAAAACATTTTATGCTTTATTCATTAAATTGTAGCTTGAATCCTTGGCTTCAGTTCTCTGAGTTTGACTTTGATCTATTTTTGCCTTGGCTGGATTTTCTGACTATGTTCCCACTGTTTTCTTCTCCCCTCCCCTGGTTTTCTGTCCCTGCTCCAAACTCCCCTCTTTCCTCCCATCAGGGTGGGATGATCGCCCTTCTGCTGTCCGTCCTGTGCCTCGTCCTGATCCTGTACACCCGCAGGCGCTGGTGTAAGAGACGCCGCATCCCTCAGCCCCAAAAGAGTGCCAGCGCTGAGGCGGCTAATGAGATACACTACATCCCATCAGTGCTGATGGGAGGCCAAGCACGGGAAAGTCTAAGGAACTCCAGGGGTCAGGGGCCAAATTCTGGGGGCACCCTCAGCATCCGGGAGACACCAATTTTGGATGGGTACATGCAGAGCAGGTTCAAATATGACTAGGAGGGACTTATTTTAGGATCTAAGGCTGATAAGAAAAGGTTCTAGAGACATGTCACTTTGGAGAACTAAAGTTAGGTCAATATGTTGCAGCGGTAACTGAATTCAGTGTCATCTGCAGGTACGAGTACGACATTACAGACCTGCGTCACCATTTGCAACGAGAGTGCATGAACGGCGGGGAGGAATTTGCCAGTCAAGTCACCCGTACCTTGGACTCCCTTCAGGGCTGCAATGACAAGAATAATATGGACCTCACACCGGGTTAGTAGACTGCAGAAACAACCAGAGCAGAAAAGACAGAACAGATGGGTTAAGCATGGGAAAAAGTTTTAGTTCTTGTGAAACATCTTGCAACACAAATCAGATGTAAAACAAACATCTCGATGTTCTTCACAGTGTTTTCCTGTTATTTTCTGAAATACTATTCAAACCTTTTTTACATTAGGAATGTGACGATATTTCGTCTTTTCCAAAAATGTGACTTATTTTGTACAACCTTATCATAAAAGGTTAGCTGAAAAAAAGCACAATTTTACTCTAGCAGATGGTCGTATACTAAGCCAGCAAATCTGAAACTGAAGACAAAAAACAATGCTATATTTTGTTCACTATGACATGCAAGGCTGTTTCTAAAAAAACTCCTCAAAGTATTTTGTCCTGTACTATCAGGACAATACACTTTTTATTAAGCCTTTAAAAGTTGTCTTCCACAGTCTTTGTGTTGGCATTGATGGTCCTGATTGCTTTTCTTCTGCAATTTTCAGAAGTGATACTTGCACTGGCACAAACATACACGTTAAATTAGCCCTTGACTGAGTTCCACTTAGCTCTGAAGAGTGCTTTAGTTTTGATTATTTATCCTGGTTTTATTGTTTAGATTTTTTAGAGCAGCAAAGAATTCATATGGTAAAACAAAGTGGCATTTTCTTTCTTTTAAAAAAAAAGTAAATATTTTAAGAGTATTTCTGTACCCTAATAAGACCTAGGGCTCAGCTATGTGACCGCAAAATCATTTCGCTGTATATTTTCTCAATAGTTGGTGTAAATTGTGATATCTAAAATTAGGTTTCTGATCTCTGTATTATTGTTTGACCCCATATTGAAGTGATGAACCATGACTCAGACTGTAAACCCATTTTCAGAGAAGCAGGATAAAAACGAGCCTTACAGCTATCTTCCCACATGACACAAGAGTAGAAGTGACTTTTAACCACTCCAACTCCAAAACAACGCTTATGCTGCAGTTTGGCTCCTCGGTGTGAAACAGTAGATTAGCCTGGTGACTGTAATCTGAAAGACCGACCGAAAACCAATGGTTTAGGGACAAATCCCCACCCCTGTGACCAATAAAGCAACCACAGAGTGACTGTCAACATCTAATCAGAGCACACAATATTCAACTACTAAGCAGAAAAAAAACAATAACTAGGCAGAATGAACATGGCTTCTGAGATATCAAATTGACATTTAGTGAACAATACTTAGATTACTTATACCTTCATTGTTTTTCAAAAAGCTAGACAATAACTTCTCAACCATAGTCACGCTTCATTTGATGCCTTGACGTCTCTTGATGTTGACTTCAGACATGCAGTGTTCAATAGTCTCCTTGTAACTTTTAGTCGTTTTTGTGAGGATATTAGCTCAACAAACAAAGCTTGATAGCAACAAACTGACCCAGTTGTTTAAGCTCTATTCCTCCTCAATTGAGAACTTTTTTCCCTTTCACAAATAAGTCCTTTGAGAAATAATACAGCTTTCCGAACCCCTCAACACATTGTCATTCCTGCTGGGGATTTTAATTTGTCTTGATAGCACTATGATGCTGCCTCTAACTGCAAGTTCAGCTTTCTTCATGACTGAGTGAGTGAGTCCACTAACATGGCATATTTTTTAGCTCTGAAAATTCCAACCCCATGTGTTTTATTTATTTTTTTATTCCTTTTTTTGGGTAAGGGATGCAGTGCAGGCAAGTTTTTTTTTTGTGTATGCGCACAGACAAGAACAATTTATATTATTACAGTAATAACGCCCAAGGATTAAAAAAAGTCTTTCTCATACAAATGTGTATTTGTTGGATCATTATTAACACAAAAATAAATAAATTTGATCCCACAAACATTCATTTTAATTAGGGTAACATGTATTTTAATTCAGAAAAATGTCACATTTTCTGTTTAATCAGAATAACGATCTTGCACTTGTAATAACAATTAATTTGATCAGATTTCTTCTTTAACAAAAAGGTTTATTTTGTTTCACAGGTCAACAGTAATTGGTTAAACGTCAGTCGTGCAAACGTGCAGTTTCTGTTTTCCATGCAGTTGTCATTTGGCTTTGAGACGTGAAAACACCTGTTTTGTTTTCCTCTAAAACAATCCTTTTAAATTGGAAATATTCAGGAGACCTCTTTGCAAGCTGGTGGATCCATTTCAGAGCGTTTATTTTTCCTCTATCAGCCTGACTCCGGTAAGCCGTTCCACGGCAGGTATATACTGTGAATTGAAATAAGCTTCAAATTTACTGGCTGGACTCATTAAGTGATCAGTTATGGTGAAAGTGCTCACACACACTGTTCCTCGAAGATCCAAATAGTCCAACCCCGCAGCTAATGCAAAGTAATCCTTTGCATTATGCATTTCAGATGGGTAACGCGTGAAACTGGAGAAAGACAGTAGCAGCCGCTGGCTAAGTGCAGAGTGTTGATAGATATGAAAACTGTAGAGGTCACTGAGAAAATGACATTTGAATTCCTATTGAATAAACAAACACATAGACCTATCTGGAAAATGGCCATGACCTTTGGCATTAGAATGGTTATCATTTTATGCCTTCATGAACAAGTAAACAAAAATTATATGAATATATTTAGTGGTGTTTGTCACCAGCAATTATTCTTCATTATTTTTTTGTCTGAGGCTTATTGTTACGCAGCTGGAGGCAGTATTTTTAATCTGTTTCATTTTTCATCATAAGCACGAAAACATTTGCATCTCCTTTGGTAACATATATAGATCTTGTATATCATAAATAACTTTTAATGAAGAATTATTGAGCATGTGAGCAAAGGATTCTCTTAGCTGCAATGAAACAATCAGTTGAACACGGAATTTTTGCTATGTAATTCTATAAAATCACCGTCTTAGTCTTTTTGCTGAAGCCTTTGTCAGAATATTTACAGAAATGTATAATTTCCTGCTCCGAATCTTGCATATGCTTCGACAGTTTTTTTAATTAGTTTTAATTTCATGCCAGCTTTCCTCACACTTCAATTTAGACCCGTTGACTTTTCACCCAGTAAACAGCCAGATGCTTTTTTTCGTAGCTTTACTGATTTTTTTTTTCTCTCCCTACAAATGGCATTGAAAAATGTCAAAACCACAATTTTGAAGTGTTTGTAGTTACCTTCCACTTGTTTGCAGTCAATGACAACACCAAGTTGGCCCTGATGAACAAATACAAGGACAACATCATTGCCACAAGCCCATTGGACAGCAATCACCAGCAAAACACCCTGCTACCACACAACACATCTACCAGCCAACGCAAACGTCTCTCCAGCAACACCAGAGGTGAGTCACGCCTGTGTTTTCTCTAAAAAAGACCAGAAAAACTTTACAGACTGATGATGTCAGGTAAAAATCTGAATACATAGAAGTTCTATGTGTTGTTTTGAAAAGAGTGTGTTCTAATAAAGGTTACAGATTCATAAAAACAACTTTAGCAGTCAAACTAGGGTTGGGGAAAGTTTTACTGAAAAGTTCATTGATTTGTTTTTTGACAAATTGCACCTCATGTTACTTTATTTCTAAAGCTTCTCTTGTTGGTGCAGTTTATGCAGTCTGCAATCTTTCTGATATATTTTAACTAGGGATGTGCTGATCAGGTTTTTTTCTCCTGATACCGATACCGATCACCTCTGAGGGCCGATTGCCGATTCCGATCCCCGATACCGATCACATAATTATTTTTTTTTTATCATAAACACTACCATTACATTATGTAGAAAAAGGAACCATGAATTCACCTTAATTTAGACAAAAAC
>CAEGAF010034087.1:0-11262 GCA_903067075.1 Micropoecilia bifurca | reverse complement strand
CACAAAATGTCACCAAAATCACTCTGTCCCTCTAAAATCTTTCAGAAAATCACAAAAGTGTATTGAATTGTATCGTTGGCTGAATATCGCAATATATATCGTATAGTGGGCAGAATATCGTGTTTCGTATTGTGAGATTATTGTATCACTACAGCCCTAAACAACATGCTTTGAATTTTGGCCTGAATTTCTAAAATTTATAAGAGTCACAAAATAACACTGACAATCATGACCTTTTGGATGAAATGAGGTAGAAATCCCATCCCACTTTAGAGTTAAATATTGGAGTCATGCTTTAATTAGAGAAACAGTTCAAAGTTTAAGCAGTTCTCAGAAAGCTGGACTTGAACTGACTGAATTATGTTTTTAATACCATCTACAGATTTTACACACTCACAGTTTAAGTGTGATGTTTTTTTTCTTTTCTTTTTTTTAGATTTTTACAACAGACTGGTCGGCTTGGAGTGATGATGTCACACACCCTGTTAAATATTCAGAAACATTTTTCATTTGAACAACTTTCCCAATCATAGTTTCAACTCAACGTGTGAAATTTATACATTAAAAAGTTCATATTTCTGTCTACATTTGCCCAGTTTGTCTCCCACTAGTATAGGACGGACGGTTTTCTATCAAAGCTCCTCTGAAAGCAGAGCGCTCACACCCAACATATAACTACCCCTCAAAACTGAACCCAAAGGCTCTTTTCAACCTGCCACATTTCCTACAAAAAACACTGAAAACACATAAAAATGTACACATTTCCCAACCAGAAGGTTCTCAATCTGACAGTCTAAAAATTAAAGCTTAAAGTTGTGTTAATGGGTATATTTGGGTGCGTTCACACAGCAAACTGAAGTGACTCAATTCTGATTTTTTGGCAATTCCGATTTTTTTGCCGTCGCCGTTCACTGCCAGTAAATGGACCTGCATGTGTTCTGCAGTGTAAATGGGCAAACGACCTGAAAGTGTCCCGCATGTGCAGTAGAGGGCGCTATAGCGCCATCGTTCTCAGTGATCTGCCAACCGCCATAAAAAGAAGAAGAAGAAGAGCTCAGTGTTTGAGGAAGTAAACATGGAGGCTAACGGTGGAGCTTAGCTTATATATTTGAAGTTGNGGAGCAACATATTAACAACTTAATCCTCATATAGTCGTCATGGTTGTTGTTTTTCTTCCCACTTGCTCGTATCAGGACACAGAATAGTGAGATTTGTTGAGAATCAGTGACGTTCAGTTCGGATGAATGAGACCTGGACGTTATGGTCCATTTGAATCGGATACGTATCGGATATGAGTCACATTCTAAAAGAATCTGACCAGAGCTGTTCACACTGCCATGAAAAGATCGGATACAAGTCACATTACATCAAAAAAAATAAGAATTAGGTCACTTCAGGCTGCAGTGTGAACGCAGTCTTTGAGTTTCGCCTCGTCCTGTATGTAAACAGCTACCCTGTTACCATGGTTACTTGTTGTTAAGAAGTGGTATTAGTTTCAGCTGAGGTTTGTCTGTTCATATAACTTGAGTAAATTAATCACCATCTGTTTTTTGCCAAAAAATAATAATTTAGACAAAATTTTAATAAGGTGGCAAATTTTTTTTACAAGAAGTACAAAAAACGGCAATACGAACGATTCCGTTACGAAAAAAGCAGCATTCTGCTTTAAGTTGCACATGCAAATAAATTGCGGTCGTCGTTATCTGCATCAAACCCGTCACCATCTCCAACTGTCTGCAGATTACTGAGCCCACATTATACAAGCTGCATGCTTCGCTGCTCGTGTGAGTAACTTCAGCGCCTGCCGTATAAAAATCATAGAGGCAGGAACTTCCTGTCAGAGCAGGTGCTTCTCAGGAATTTATCAAGTATTCTCTCAGAATGCCTTCTTTGTTTGGCCCCATTAAACTCAACCACCTGACGTCTTCCACGAAGATCGCTGCCTGGGACTGGAACCGGTGATCGCGTTTCACTGATTTAATCCCAGTTCGTCTGTAAGAGGGGAAACATTTTCTCGGGGTTCTCAGAGATCATTTCTTCAGATTGTAGGAGACGATATGAATCAGAGAAAGTGAAAACATTGTGAATAAATCATGAAATACAACCTGCCACATTAAAAAAGAACTTCAGCTGCTGTTACGTTTAGTTTAGATCCAGGCAGCAACATTTAGTCAACATTTTGACGGCAGACCGAACGACTCACTTTCTTCTTTTTTTACTATTTGCTGTCTTCCTTCTGAGTCATTATTGGTAGAAGAAAACATGTTTCAAACCTGCGATAAAGAGATTTTTGACTAAAATGTATATTTAACTATATAGTCAATATCTAATTATTGACACATTCCTATTAGACTGTGTTTAAAAAGGTTACAGAAGTTAAGATGACTCAGATTTCACCGGATGGAAAACCAACCAACCATTCATCCATCCAACCCACCATCCATCCATCCATCCATCCATCCAACCCACCAACCAAACAGCCAACCAACCAACCCACCAACATCCAACCAACCAACCAACCAAGCATCCATCCAACCCACCATCCATCCATCCATCCAATCCACCAACCAACATCCAAAAAACCATCCACCATCCATCCATCCATCCATCCATCCATCCATCCATCCAACCCACCAACCAACCAACCATCAATCCATCCAATCCACCAACCAACCATCCATCCATCCATCCAATCCACCAACCAACCATCCATCCATCCATCCATCCATCCATCCAACCCACCATCCAACCCACCAACCAACCAACCAACCAACCATCCATCCATCCCACCAACCAACCAACCATCCATCCAACCCACCAACCATCTATCCATCCAACCATCCAACCCACCATCCATCCATCCATCCATCCATCCATCCATCCAACCCACCAACCAACCATCCATCCATCCAACCAACCAACCATCCATCCAGCCAACCAACCAACCATCCATCCATCCATCCATCCAACCCACCATCCATCCATCCACAGATGGATGGAAGAACTGACAGACAGATTAACAATCTGTTTTGCTTCCATTCTTTGTAAGTTTTTCACATTTTTATTTCTGCTCCTGTTTTTTATTTTTTTCCAGCTCATCAGATACTGAAGGACAAAAAAATGGATCTGAAATCATTTTCTCTGTTCAAACTTTTTCTTCTCTCTAAATCTCTCATTTTCATCCCAACTGAACTGAAGACTCAAACACAACCCCCCCCCCCTCCCCCCGGCGGCCGGACAGGAGATCAGCTCCTCGGGTCAGAGGTTAAAGACTCTGTCCCGGTCCGGACGATCCGCCGACCCGGACCGCCGCCGTTCGGGACCACCACCCGTCTGCGGGATGACTCCAGAGATAATTTTAATACGGGTGGCGGTGTGGATCGCTGATAGTGTTTTAAGGCAATGCCCCGGTGGACGGAGCTATCTGTAATTAGTAACCATTCCCTATCGCTGATAAGATAAACTACGCCTGACCTTTTCCATTCGGTCACCATGGAAACCTGAACCCCCCTCCCACCCAGCCGGACCGGGCCGCCCCTCCCCTCCGTATTATTTTAGTGATTAAACAGCAAATAGCGGCGAAGATGTGAGGATGAGATAGACGCGTGATTAATAACGGCCCTCCACTCGGCGCAGTGAGGAAGAGGAGGGGCCGGTCCGTGTCAAAAGAGTCGCCGTGGAAAAGCCTCGACTCCCTTTTTTTTTGTTCTTGGTGAATAATGGAAATTTAAGATGAGCTGAAAGCGAAATAAAAGCGAGCAGGAGAAGCGTCTCTCCCAGAGGAGAGTTAATAAGGACGCGGCGGCTCTTCCACACCCTCTCAGCCTTAAAGTGCCATCGCTGATGAATAATGAATGTGGGACTCCAGGGTTACCGCCATCAAAACGCCCGCTGCGGTTTCAGAAAGCTCTCCGTCGGCCCAAGAGCCACTCTTCATCAGGACCCATCACCAGAGGGGAGTAAAGTACCCGGAAATTATACCCAAGTATCACAACTTCAGCAACACATTCAGAGCAGGAATTAAGTAAAACACTTCAAAATATGTTTTAGCTGCAGATGCATCCTTTGCTACAAATGGTCAACTGTTCACTAAAGATGCAACTTTGAAAATGTAAATGTCTTTTAGTAAGCTGAAATGACTAGTCGTATTACTCGTGATTAATTGATCACTAATCAACTAATTTAGTAATAGGTTAATCATTAACCGAAGTATACAGAAAAAGAATGCCATTTGGTGAAAAAACACTTAGGAATATGTGTTTATAAGCCAAATCGTTACAAAAACATGCACTATTTATAAATATAGCTGAAGCAGAGTGATTAATCGGATTAATCGAAATTGTTCAAGTAATTGTCAACTAATTTAGTAGTTTATTAATCATTAACTGGAGTATGCAGACTCAAAAAGGCCAATATCTGGAAGAACAGCATTTTAAGAAAAGAAATTAAGTCAAAACTGTACAAACACTGCAAAAAAACCAACTCCTTAATATTAATGAAAAGTTCTGGTTACACTTATAACATGGGAAAAATGTCTCGTTTCAAGTTAAATAATCAGAAGCAGAATCTTTTCATCAATATTAAATAATTATTGGCCTAAAACAAGCTCCTATATCTTGCTGAAAAGTTACTAATGAGTTAGTTTTGTCTTAATTCAAGTGTACTGAGAAATTTGCACTATAGAAACTAGACCAAATTTACTTGGAAAAATTTTGTGGTTTTGCAGTAAAAATAAACATTTTAGCACTAAAGTAACCCTTTCAGTCAATCACTTGAGTTTATTTATAGCACGTTTCAGCAACAAGGCTGTTTTTTTTGTGTTTTTGCACCATAAAAACACAAAAATACAAAGTGATAGAAGAAACCACACAGTGAACAACTGAGAAAACCCGTAAACGCTACATTTTTGCTGTTTCAGCTGAGTAGGACTGGAACAATCAGATTAACACAAAGGACGCATCTGCAGCTAAAACTAACTTCTGACAACATCGTGTGAAAAAAATTTCTGAGTCAAAATTTTTGCTTGATTTATTATCAACAGTGTGCAGCTGATCTGTTGGTTATTGTTGGGTTAACTGATTATAGAGTTTAAACCAGGTGAAGCTTGGGGAAGAACATGTTTATTAAATACTGTTGTTAGTTTATAAATCACTGAATGACCCAGCAGTAAGAACATTAAAGACCTGCTGTTGTCATAGCAACCTTCCAGGCCTGGTTCTGCTCTGCATCCAGAACCAGAACCAAACATGGAGATGCAGCATTCAGCTTCTATGCATCACAAATCTGGAAGAAACTTCCAGAAAACCACAAATCAGCTGAAACACTGAGTTCCTTTAAGTGAAAACCCAGCAGGTTAGAGCTGATTTAGAGTCATGATAAATTAAACATTAATCAAAATTTTGATGTGTAATGGAAATGTTTCACTGTGTGGTGTTTCATGATTTTGTATTTTTGTGATGTAAAGTCCTTTGAAGTGCCTTGTTGCTGAAATGTGCAATACAAATAAACTTGATTAATTGATTGGTTGATTGATTGATGGATTTTGGTTTGTCTAATCACACAACGCAGAAGTCCACCAGTCACATTGAATCAGCTAATTTGGGGGATTTCCAATATTTAATCATGAAAGAAATAAAGGTTGGAATTATTTTTTTACTCATTTATATCTGAAAGAGAACAAAAATCAAATTTCAGAGAGTTTAGCTCAAAGTATCAAAACCTGAAGATTATCTAAAATTCAAAACAACTACATCTGGTTAAAGGAAAATCTAAAAGTCAGAATTTCATCAGAGTTGGACGTGAGAAGTTTCGATGTTTCCAGACTAAAACTAAACCTGCACATCTGATCGCCGTCCAGTTAATCATCAGCCTCCTACGAAGCCCAGTCTGTATCTCGTTGCATTTGCATGGCAGGGAAACGGCGAGTGGGTATGCAAAGTGGGGCCAGTTGACTGAAAGGTCAGTGTGGGTTTGCTGAAGAAAAACAGCGAGCAGAACCTGCCTGACCGTTATCAGGCCAGATCCAGATCCAGAGATGCCGACGGAACGGGAGGAGAGAGGGAATCGCTCCTTCCTTCTACTAGAAAAGGGAAATCTGAATTTTACCTGCCGAGCTGCAGATCTGCTGCAAACTGGAGCAATAAGAAAATAAATCATGGTCATTAATCCGTTTAATGATGTTACATTAAAACAGAAGAAAAATGGGTAACATTTTACATGACACTGTTATAAACATGAAGGAGTTTTCATAAATGATTGTAACTGAAGTGTCATTTGGTAAATAATGCCACTTTTAATGCAAAGTTGAACTAAAAGTTGCATTAAAAGTGTCAACATCTCATTATATGATAAATAATTAGATTAAAACTGGCATTAAAAGTGTGATTATTCACCAAATGATGAATCATGACAACAAATTTACAGAGACTCCTTCATGTTAATGACAGGTGAAGTCAAATTAATGCACATAATGTGTTACCCAAACGTTATTTTTATGATTTTCTCTACCGTTTGTTACAAAAGATTATCAATGAATATCAGTAGATTTAAAAATGATTAAATCCGGTCACTGTGTGCATCTTAATGGTATAAATAATATTTATTTCAGGAAGTGGCTTCCTAAAGAAGCCCGTTTCAAATGGGAATGTGTTTCAACAAATGTTTGTGTCGCTATGGATGCTGTATCCTGCAGTTCCCTTAAAACCTAGTAGTATAGTTTTTATTTTTATCAACATAGCAATTACACACAAAAAATACTGTGATATTGCCTATGTTTACGCAGCATTTCCTCTCCTCAGATTCTCCCCATCTGTATTTAAAACAAGAAACAAACATGAACAAAACAAAAACACTAGAGAACAAGATGTAAACATAAATACAATATCTAGGAGTGTTATATTACAATACTGTTATATTCTCCAAGAGTGAAGATAACACTCCTAAGTGTTATATTCTCTAAGAGTGAATATAACACTCCTATCGTCCCATGTTATATGGGACACTTTAATAAATTAAAGTGTCAGAATTAATTTGATGCTTGACTGTTCTAGTCTTTCCAGGACAGATATAATTTGAATTTCAGTGCTTTAGCATTAGCTTCTGCTAAATACACTTTAGCAATAGCGGAACTAATGTTTATTGTTAGCGCTTTAGGGTTAGCATAGCTAACTTTTCAGTTAACGATGCCTACAACTGCTTAGTACCTTCTGAAGAAGTTATATTTTGTTTTTAAGGGAAACATTTTCTCTGTTGTATTAAAACTGTTAAATTATTGACACATTATCTGGTGTTTGGACTGAATCCATCCCTCTCCAGAGATTTTCTTTGTGCTGATGCTGTATTTGCTGATCACTTGAGGTGTTTCTTTTTCTGCACAGCAGCCAGGATCTTCCCCTCATATGACGGGATTAATTCAGCCTCCATCCTCTTATTGTTTCTCAGGTTTAATCTGCAGAATGGCTTTCTCTCCCCCTCCCTCTGTGGGACTGCAGTGACGGATGGAGGTGGGGGTCAGAGGAATGTGTCTGCCCCGGCGGATTTAGCCAATCAGATGAGTGTCGGCCCATCCACAGATATTTTAGAGATAATAAGCATTCTGGGATATCTGTGGAAAATTCCTGCCCCTTACAGTGGAGCAGATAATGGATGCCAAACACTGCTGAGTGATGTGGACAGAGGCAGGATCAGATTCACAGCACACACACACATACATATATATATTTATATAAACTGGTGCTGGTATAAGCAGCAGCAGCAACACACAGTGTGTCCATATGACTGCTGCAGTAAGCGAATTAGCCTCGGCGGCGGCTGAGGAGGCAATAAGTTGGCAGAAAAGAGGGATAATCTTTTATCTTTTCCTCCTCCCAAATGATTTCTTAAAGTCTGTATCACTTCTCTGACAGTTGACGTTCCACTTTTTCCCCCTTTCATTATTTATTTATCTATTTCTGCTTTGTGTGAGTTCAGCTAAAATACTTCTAAAGCGCTTAATGGCCCTATCGTTGCCTCCGATCTGCTGCCACATGCTGCCGGCTTCGCACTTTTTAAAATTATTAAAATAAAATTTAAGAAAAAAAGAAACAGGGAGGGAGGGAGAGATATTCTCCGGCCCCCGAAGAGAGGCCGCTTTATCAAAACCATCCTGACGAGAGGGACACGGCTGATTATTGACAAATTATTCCCTCACAGAATGACAGTAAGACAAGTAGAGGAGCCAGAGGGAGCTGGGCGTCCGAGGAGACGGCCGTCTATCAGATTCTATTAGAGCTCCGCAGCCTGGCGAACAAAGCTGCCCGTGCGCCGACACGCGCTAACCGCCACGCGCTAACCGCCACGCTCATGAACTTTGTCACAATCACAATTGGTTCCTTCGTTTTCCGTCTTTTTTTTGCGTCCATCACGAAGAAAGTCTAAAGAAATTCACCAAATGTGGTTCTGTTTTGGGAAGAATCTTTTGATACATAAGGCTGTGATTGGGTTTGTTGCAATAAATAATCACATAACAAATTAAAACGAGCTGAAAAATGTCCATCTGTGTGATTTATTGTTTTTTTCTTTTTCCTTCTACAAATATTGGATGATAAAAGTCTGCAGTTTGGTGATTTGGTCTCAAGTTGCCCTTATTTGAAGGACGACATTTACAGAGATTTTATAAGTAATTTGATTTGTCGTTTCTGTTGTTTTGTTTATTTATTTTGGATATTGCAAATGTCTTCCAGTTCCAGTGTCAAATGGTCCTTAGAATTTAAAGTTTATTGATCTTTGAGAATGTGTTCTTGCATTACATAATTAGCTTTATATTACTTTAAAACAATATTATCGTTGATCACAGTAACTTTGGGGACATTTTTTGGTCAAGGAAAGACTTTTATCCAGCTTTTGGTAAAATGAAAAAAAAACTATAAACCACTCAAATGAAGATTATCGAGCTCATTTGGATTTAACATGTGATTAATTGATTTATTGCTTATTGTGACCTTCTGGCACGGAGGCGAAACTTAAACTCTGCAAGTTGTTGCTCGGTAACCAAAAACTTGAGCGAGTTGCTAAATTTGCTTGGCTGTTTGTAAAGTTTCAGTTGACTAAAGTTTGACACCTGTGTCGAAGTTTTTGTTATAGACCATTAATAACTCTTCAAGCAGTTGGAAATTTATTTTCATGCTCTTATTTTGAAGTAAGTGAAGACTATTTACGCAGCACTTCCATTTTCTCTTGTCAAATTCTCTAGCTTTTAAGTTTATTTAAACAAGAGTCAGGAACAGCATAAAACAAACTTGTTTTATGTGAAGACAAACATAAATGCAATATTTAGGAGCATTTTCAACTTGTAAATTAAAAAGTCAAACTTAAATTGTTGCTTGAGGGTTGTAGTCTTTAAGGAAAAGATATAATCTTAAGGGTTAGCATCGTTAGTGAGTTAGCCAATTCCACCTGTGAGAAGTTGAGTGGCTAAAGTCTTTCCCCTGCCTACATCTCCCAGAATGCTGTGCAGTTAATATTCTACCAGACATATTATCTATTGTTATAGACCACATGTCTATATTACGATATATATATATTGTTATTGATTGATCCAGCCCTGACTGTGTGCTACTAAAACTAAAGTTCAGTTCTGATTAAGATGGATAAAAAGTCGTCGATTCAACATTTGTGTCACCTTCTGACTGAACAGGGCTGAAAATCACAAGGTGATAGCAGTAACAAAAACCTAAAACAGAGCTAAAACCGATGCCAATAAAGCCTCTTAGTTGTTTCTCTGCTCCGACTCCCTCCCCAACATGCCCTTTTTCTCCACTTTCCACCTCCTCACCCCTCCCTATCGCACAGCCCCGCCGAGTCCACATGGCTGGTAACGAGGGTGTAGTTTCTTAACATTCATCATCGCTGAACTCTGAAACTTTATCAGCTCCGGAGAGCGGCGCCACAGCCCCGGCCCCGGCTTTCTCGGCTCTCAGATAGGGCCGATAAGCCACTGATAGATTACAGCAGATTGTTTTACTTCAGGGGACACTGCTGCTGCTGCTGCTGCTGCTAATACTAATACACAGACAAGAAGACTCGGTGCTGATGGAAGAGGTGAGGGTGAGGAAGCCGCGACGAGGCGAAGGAAATTACAGCCGATGTCCGATACGTCGTCCTCTTGGTGGAAACCTGTTGATGTTATTAAAACAATGAGGGAATAATGCGCCACTTCAGATTAAACTGAGAGGAGACAGCGATCAGACGGACTTTCAGGGGGAACCTGAGCTCACCAGGTGACCTCTGGGTAAAAACAGGGCCAACTTTCCTCTCAGAAAGGCCTTTTAGTACCTAATAAAACCTTTTTTTATTTAAATGTGAGATCACAATCACAGATGGAAAAAGGAAAACAGAAATGCAATCTCTTCCAGAGAATTTAAATCATCATTTCTCCTTCAATTCATTAATCTTACAACAGTATTCTTTCATTTCAGTTATGGATTTTTCCAGTCTACACACTCCATCGTGATAAAAACAGACCCATTATTGTATAAAATTACGATTAAATATCGCAGAGGGAAGTGTGGAGGTAAAGGTAGGCATCACCCCGGACATAAAGTTTGTTTTGCTGTTATTTTACGTCCATTTCACTTCGTCAAACATCCGACAAAGGCGGTCATTAATGCCGAGCATTAAATATGTCCACAGGAAGTGGAGGAAGCACGGAGCTCTGTGATGGGCCAGATGTCCAAGCCTTGGATAGTTTTGACAAAATAAAACAACTTAAATACTAGCAAGTCTGTTTGTTTTCAGAAATAACGATTTATGAGTCAGACAGAGTGCTAATGAAAAACTGAAGGCTGAGTGAGTAAAGTGGAGTTGGGGACGACAGCAGCCTGAGAATCCCAAGAATCCCTATGAAACGCTTCAAACTGCCTAAATTAATAAGCACAAAACCTTAATATATACATATATATTAGGGCTGTAGTGATACAATAATCTCACGATATGATACAAGATATTCTGCCCATGATACAATATATATCGCGATATTCAGCAAATGATACGATTCATCGCACTTTTGCGATTTTCTAAAAGATTTTAGAGGGACAGAGTGATTTTGGTGACATTTTGTGACTGTTATAAAGTTGAATTGAATTAATTTAACTGAAAACTGATTAAAAGCACCAACTACACAATACCTGCTCTGGTTGGACACAGACTTAAAGTGGACAGCTGGACAAAATTAATCAAAGAAGTGGTGAGAAAACATGTTTCTTTTAGTTGAAACAGTCCAAACTG
>CAEGAF010034082.1:0-18937 GCA_903067075.1 Micropoecilia bifurca | reverse complement strand
TATAAGCATCTGATCCATACTCCAACCTGGAAGGTGGCGGTAATGCACCTAAAAGTTGTTTGCCAACCGCCATAAAACACAAGAAGAAGAAGAAGAAGACGAAGAAGAAGAAGAAGAAGAAGAAGTGTCCTGATCGTGACGTCACTTTTCAACAGACGGTTTACCTAATTGGTCCCCGTGAGTGAACAGGAGGATGGCGCGGCTCCAGATGGCTGTCTGGAGCGGTCTGAGCTGGGCCTCCATGGCTCTCCACTCGTCCTGACCGAACACGGAGGAGGTGGACAGCACCAGCAAGATGGCGTCGGGTCCTGGGTGACTCAGGGTCACAGCTCTGCCCAGCTCCTTGGACACCCAGTGTGGAGTAGTGGAGTTGGCCTTCCACCCTGGCGTGTCCACTACTGCCACCTGGTGGAAGGAGCTGGAAGTTAGCATCGACGACTTTCCATTGAAGCGAGCATAAGGCTGTAAGCGGTTATTTGCCTGGAGCCCTGAGACGGTGGCGTCCCTCCGGCAGCTCCGGGTGGTTTTCCTGTTAAAGGCTCTTCCTGAGAGGATGGCATTTCCTGCTGAGCTCTTCCCACTTCCTGTCTCACCCAGCAACAGTAATACCAGTTGGGACTGATCTGGTCTGGGACCTGACCAACATCCAGTATGTTTAAGTCATACACATAATACAGACCAGTGATTCTTGAGAATAGGTTTTAATTTTCACTTAAAAAAAAAAAAATTCTCAACCTTTTTCTCAACATTTTTTTTTAAATTACATTTTTAATCAACCTGACCCAGAATTTTATCATCACCATCTGACAAAAATAGGTATAAAATTATTTTTAAAATACCCTATTAGTGATATTTTTACAGACAAATGCTTCTCAAGAAACAAAAGAAATATTACTTAAAACTAAAAACAACAAAAAGTCCATCTGACAGAGTTGACACAGAATTGAAGGTGCTGACAAACTAGTGAGTATAATGAGAAACTTGGTACATGTGAAGCAATGTAACTTATGTAAAACACATTAAAATGAATTAATTGCACATTTAAGTGAGATTTGATAATTTCACTGAAATAGTCAGAAACTCTGATGGAGTTGACAAAATACCAAACTACCTCAATTTATATGATTTTATCCCTTTCGAGGCCATATTGTAGCTCATCAGGTTCATGAAATCTTTATAGTAAACTAAAATTGAGCATTTATTTTACAAAATTTCATCAAAGTTTTGTAAATTGTCAGTTATGGTGTTGACACATTATGGTTGTGACAAAAAACGTAGGAATAAAAAGAAGAAAAAAAACTAAAGAATAACATAAGCTAACCAGAGCTACCTAGCCCCTTAGAAAAACGAAGAGATTATGGGGTCCTTAGAAGTTCTGGTGCCCCCAATAATGCCTGATATTTTTACATTATTTTCATGTCTGACGGTGTTGACAAAATTCAATGGATTTGGAAAATATATAAAAATGATTTGTGATTCAATTTATTGATACTTTTATAATTATTTATATGACTACTTATACTTAATTGTCATAATATCTAATTTTAGTATTTCTTTAATTATTTTAAACTATTATAATGTATTGAGTTCTGCTCCTGGACAAAGGCTTTTACAGGCATCATCCACCGACTACAATGTTTAAAATAAAAATATTTTGCAAACACCAGGAAAATATACATTGTGCTCATATGGCCCAGGTTATTTCAGACATATATTTGAAAAAATTATATTTTGTGTATATTTTATTCAAATTTTGTGCCTTATCCATACGCCTTGTTTTCTCCCTGTTCTCAAGAATCACTGAGGTAATAATGTTCAGTAGAAATTGTTGGAAGTAACTTACCAAATGTGGCCATGTAAGGGCTATTTAGACAGTTCTCCAGAAATAAACCCAAGTAGGGAGAAATCCTAACTTTTCTTGTTCATTATTTCTCTTACGTGTTTAAACGCTGCAACTGTAAACACTGTTCTGTTGAACTGCAAAAATTAGTGACGCCTTAAGATGAATGCGTATGGTTCCAAGGTCCAACGCTGAGGACTTCCTTGGAACTGAAACAGTCACACTACTAAAACACACACACCTGTCCTCATGCACACACAGGTTGTGGTCATAAAAGAGTTAGAGGCTGAAGAAGAGGAAATGTCAGTGTGTTCCATATGCTTCAGGGATAAAGCTCTGCAGGCTGGACTTTGGTTTATTACACTGTTGGAATTACAAGGAAATGTTGTCCTGATCATAAAGAGGTCCCCTCAATCTCTGGGCAGTTTCCTTTTCATAGGGCTCTGACAAACACACATTTTCCAATGTAAACATATCAATTGTCACATCCACATGTTCCTCCTTTATGTCGTGTTTGGATCCCGGCACTGTTTTGTCTCCTCCTGCCTCAGGAGTCCATAGATCAACTTGTTTTTTGAACTCAGTGACTTTTGACCTTTGACCTGTTTTCCAGAGCATTCCAAAAAGTCTTTTTTGTGTGTGTTTCAGACACTGCACACTCCCTTAAAGATTTCTTATGGTTTGTAATTTCTGTAACCTGGCAAAAAAACATCACTTGGGCTCACAGCTACTGAGAAACAATAGTTTTTTGTAGGGACGGCAAGTTTAAAATTGTACTCGGTTACTAACGTTTGATTGTGATGTATGTAATTTGACAAACCTCCTCCTTTTTCCATAATGCACATATTCCAGCATGGCTTTGTCGTCCATCGCTGTTGTTTGTTGATGTGGCTTGTGTGTCAGTTATGGTCGGACCAGAAACATGTGAATACAAGCGCTCTGGCCGGAAAAAATATTTTTAACATCAATGTAATTAATTGAAATTCACTCCCAGCCCTAGATCTGATAAAATAGAAGATTTACATAGAAAGAGAGAAAATAATTTCTCTTTACAAGGACTTTCTATGTAAATCTGTTTTGTTTTATGATGGACTCCATCATATTCCATGCTGCAGATGCAGTAGTGGGCTTGCTTCTTCACTTATCCGAAAAACCAACAAAACAGACCCAAATTCTTTAGCTATGCTCCACCTGTCCTATAGTGGCCACTGTTGCCAGATGTAATTGCTGCACCTGTTTCAGTCAGTAGAAGAAATTCCTCCTTTATGCCCCCCCCCAAAAAAAAACAAGGACACATTGTAAAACCACTGTGTTGTCGACTTTTATTTATATATATATATATATATATATGCATTTATATACTACTGCCACTGTTAAAAAGTGTGACTCATCACATCATCACTTGTAAGCATAAATAAGAACTTTTTTTCTCTCTCTTGAAACCTGGTAAATAAACCAACTGAAAACAGTTACGGGTCATTTTCAGCACCATTGAATAGTACATTCTCTATATTGCATCAAGATATAAAAATATACAGATCTAGTGTTTCGTCTTCTTGAAAACATTCTTTCTGTGTTGTTCAATGGTATGAAACAAGAGAGGAAGAAAAGAGCCAATCCCTGTTGATGAGGATTGTTACCATTATTATTATTATCTCCATGACCCCCTCCTGACGAGAGCTTCACTGGACTGTCCATCCGTCCATTCATTCACAGCACTTTGTAAAGCATCAGTAGCAGCCACACGTGGGAGAAACAAAAGAAACAACATACAAGTGAAACATTTACCGCTCACAGAGCCTCCGGCCCTCCCGACCGCTGTTAGCGACAAAGTGAAGAAGACGCTGATAGTCATGGGAGTGCTGCAGTGCAGTGGGAGGGGGGAAGGGGGCGCTGTGGGAGAACCAAGCAGCTGTAACCCTAACCATCTCTGTTCCAGTCGCTCTAAGAAAAGTTCATCCACATTTCAAAGTGGTGATAATGCTCATGGTGCTGTGCTAATACTCCACCCCCCCAACCACATGCCCTGAATGAAAAACAAACATACTCAAAGGAAAAACAATGCAAGAAGTCAGGTTTAATCATCTGAGGCAAACGAGAAGATTAAGAAGAGTTGAAGGCGCAGTCAGGATGAGAGTTTGGTTTGCAGTGCATAGAGAGGGACTTCTGACATGGGTTCACCTGGTTGGTTGGTTGGTGCATCGGGGTTATTGCCCTGTTTTTTGTTTTGTTTTTTTGTATTTTTTGCTGCACACACACACACACACATACACACAGTAAACACACGCCTGCAGTCAAGATGAGCATGACACAGCAGTAAGGAACAGACACGGAGAATAGAGCTGGTGGATCGGGGTTCCTGTGGAATCCATGGTGTTCTCTCCAGCTGCAGCTTCTCGGCTGCTAGGTGGGGAGTCATCATATGTGTTTGTGAGGAACTAATGTCCAAATATAAATGTCCGTCCGTCTGTGCGATACAGCCAGAGCCGAGCCGCGTCCTTCTGGAGTCCTCACATCCTCGAGGACGTGGCCAGCTCGTAGAACAAGACGTAGGCGTCGCTGCTGCGCACTTGGCTGGACGACATTGGCGTTACTCTGAAAAGAGAGAGAGAGAGAGAGATGAATGAGGTGAGAACTACCTGGGTAAGACGCTGTGCATGCTGGGAGAGATCTTTGCCATTGTTGCTGCAGAGGAACCACTGGGATTGTTTAGAGATGATAATAACAGCTGTCTGTCTTCTGTCAGACTTATCATATGATCAGATCTCAGTTTCCCGGACATAAACTCCAGCTGACGTTATGGGCAGGTCATTATCACGTCTGCTGATATTGTCCCTACTCAAATGCCTAAGCCGAGGTAATTATAGATAGTTAGACAAAAACATGGGATATTTGTTTTCCAACCTAATCCTGCTGTAAACTTCTCACCGACATATCCGCCAAGTTCCCTGGTCTTCATGGTGCCGTTAATTCACTATTAGTATCTAATATATTTCACAAAATAGCTGGACAGGTTCTCAAACTGTGCTTTTACTCCTGTATGTTAAACTACAACCTGACAAATCTCTTCCTGCGTCGCTGTTCAAACCCACCTGGAGTCGTTAAAGGTGTACCATTCTCCCGAGCTGGGATTGCGACAATAGGCTGTGTAGTGACCTCCCATGGTTGTGCCTGAGTGGTTGGACACTGCATACAGGTTATATACTGCATTTGCTGCAGAGAGGAAGAAACCAAATGAAAAGTGAGCTAAAAAGTTACTGACAAACTAATATGGTTTAGTAATATGAAGAATGGAATGAGGAATGAGGGGAAAGAGCTTACTGCTGTTTTCAGAGGCAAACTCTCGAAGGTCGAGGTCTTTCATGGGGAAGTTAACAAAGGTGGACAGTTTGCTGGTTCGTCGTGCCTCAGAGAAGCGTTTCAGGTCTGCAGTGGAAGGAGAGTCAAGGAGCAGTTGCTTGTTGACTTCAATACGACACACTTTCTCTGTATGATTAAACAAACTACTGGGGTTTTCTAGGCTTCCGGCAGCAAAAGGTACATGGCAGAAGAAAAGGATACGCAGCACTAGAATCTTGGGGAACTTCTGTATTGTGAACTTCTTTGTGCACCTCCTCCTGGCTTTACATCTGTAGCATGTCTGCAAAGAGCAAACAGAGGAAGTTGAGTCTTTAGCTGCAAACAGCTGGAACAAACAGCCACGCAGGTGTTGGGTTTAAAGGTGAAACGGAAACATAAACTAAGCTCTAAGTAAGCAAGGAATTACACTTTATATTTACATAGCCACTTTCACAAGTTAGAAACCACAAAGTGTTTTACAAAATACAAGACATAAGAACACAGAAACAGCATAAATGTGACATAAAATAAAATGAAAATAAAGCCAATCTGAATAAATGTGTCTTCAGTTGCTTTTTAAAAGTATTAAGAGAATCAACGTTAGAGTATTCCACAGTGTGGGCCCATGGCGCTAAAGGCTTCATCCCCTCTGGTCTTAAAATGAGTGTGTGGGAGCATTAAAAGCCTTTGACTGGAAGATTTGAGGCTTCCAAGTCCATCAGTTTTGCTCCATAAAAAAGGGAAATGAGCCTTTAAAATGCGCAGCGTTCACCAAATGGAGCTAAAACGGGATAAAAACTCTGAATGTGTGCAGCGAACACATCTGCTGATATAAAACACATTACAAGGTAAAAATACAGCAGGAGAAATTGCTTAGACAAGCTTTGGTGAGGAGGCTGGTTCCTCATGGAGGACATCATATGAACTACTTGGAGTCCATCATTGCAGCATTTTAAACTCATATCTGAACGTCACTCAAAACATTTTTATACTTCTTCAGATAGATATTCACTTTAAGAAAAGGCCTTACTATTACGGTAAAATGATCCAGCTGCCGCATAGACAAAGCCTCAGGGATGGTACAGCAGCACCCCCTGCTGGTCTCTGCTTGCCAGTAACATTTGCTTATATTATTTGCTCTTATTGTTGATTTTATTTGATCTAAAACCCAAAATGAGAAAAATTCTGTATTTATTTAGTGTTTTATGTGTAAATAGGCATCATAGTTGCCACTTATGATTTTGTCCTGCGTAAGACTTTCAGAACTCTCTTCCACTTGATCATTGAGTTTCCAACATGACGTTAAACTGCATCCAGTCGTTGCCATGGATACCTACCGGCTTCTCATCCCCATCGAGGACGTCCTCTTTGGTGAAGAGCCGCATGCAGTCCATCAGACTCACCTCGCCGTAGCCCTTCTGAGCACAAACACAGATACATCCACATTATCAAGAAGCAAAACAGACGTAGAACAAAGTCCCACAGAGCAAAGCACACAGAGAGACGGGAGAGGAACCAGAGAGCGTGTGTTAGGGCTAGAAGATAGTGAAATAAGTCTCTGCACTACTGGAGGCAGAAAACGGTGTGTGTTTGTGTTGTCTAACCTTTGCGATAGGCAGGGAAAGATCCCAGAAGGGATCAAACACAGTGGAGCAGAAACCACAGTGGCTGCAGGTCAGGGAGCTTTTCAGCTGCCCCACAAACACATCTGGAACAGACAGCAAATAAACCTCTGAGGTCAGGATTAACAAACGGGTCCAGCCTGCCAGAGATCACCTGACATGTCAACAGAAAAACAACAAATCCACTTTTTGACTCACCAACTATTTTACTATCCTCTCTTTCCAAATATTTACTCCACATCTTTTTCCCCTTTTCTTCATCTCTGTAAGCAGAAGGGGTGAGAACTTATAAAAAAAATTGTTGATTTATGATGGGAGCATGTTGGCAGAAACTTCATATATGAGAAACATGAAGAGGTATTTTCTTTGAGGTCCTTGGAGAATAAATTACGGATGCAACGACATATCAAAAAGTCTTTTTCTACTATGAACAGTTTGACTTTTTAGTTTGTCTTTTGGTGATGCGGTGGGCAGATTGTGGGAAATTTACGTCAGAGAAATTCTGTGGTCTGGCAAAAGGTCAAGCAGAGCGGAAGGCAGGAATCTCACCAAAAGGGATAAACAAAGACGTTAAGGGCTTCATAGAGCTTCAATAAAGTCAATACAGTCGTCCTACGGATGCAGGAATCACGTTGGCGATAAACTAAATCAGCTTTCATCTGTGATTGCTTTGTAGATACTGCAAAATCCGATTTTTCTCCTGGTCATTAAATGTTCTCCAATGCCCTTTGTTTCAGGAGTACAGTATAAATCTATTAAGGGGCAGAAACATGATTGGATGCATAAATAAGGACAACTTTGTAATCCCTAGTTTTTCAAAACGTCCACCTCACTCTCACAAACCCTGGTGGTCCACATTATGCAGCAGACTTATGTTCCTAAGGTTCTCTGTATTAAGTTTAAATGGGAGTTTTCAGCTTTGACAGAGAAACAGAATCAGAATTTTCACTATTTGTTCTACCAGTTGTTGCCCAAAGCTGTTAGAAGGAAAATGGCAGATTTTTGATCACTTGTTGATGGGTCCTTCACTAATTTTGCACTTATGATTGTCTGTTCACTTACGGCAGGTGGTCAAAGTCCTCCACGGTGCCCCTCGGCCTCACAGTGACCCTGTTGACTTCGTTATGCAGGCCGTCCAGCAGGAAGCGCAGGAACTCCTGAGCATCCTGTTGGCTGCAGCACACCAGCAACAATCTCTGTTACATACATCCCCTTTCTCGTTTAGAAACCTGTAGAAATTTCTCAGTACGTTCCTGCACGTCTTTCAGTACCGCACAAAAGCAAATAAGTGTTATAAAGTAATGCAACATACTTGTATCCTACAAATCTGGGAGCGTATCTCTGGATCTGTGTCTTGAATTCAGAAGGGCTGACCGCCTCGCTGCTGGTCGACGTCCACATGATCTGGATCAGCTTAGCAAATTCTACCAACACACAAACACGGACGTTAGTCGCACGACAGAAAGAAAACATCCAATCACTGATAACTAATTTTGCCCCTTTTTTAACTTTAGCACACCATCAAATGGACCTTTTACTTCTTCTTTGTTAAAAAAGTATCTACTTGCATGCAGATCTAATGCAGAACAAAACAGCTGCTGTGTGAGGAGTGTTTGTTCTGGACTCTAGGGGGCCTGCGTGACTCATGTCTCACCTTCCATGAGGGTTGTGTTGGTGCGGCTGTTGTTGTTAAGGTCTCTGCGGTGCGAGTTGTGCAGGCAGTAGTCACGTAGGCTCTGTGTGTTGCTCAGACACTGCAGGATACTGTTCATGAAACACTGTGGGGAAAACGACACCATAAAACAGATGAAAAGATCCCCCCCCAAAAAAATGTCCCTTTAGACGTACTGATCACATTTTAAATCAGCATTGTGAAATGTTTCTAGAAAACACCCCTGAACTGTTTAGCTCCCCCATCTCCCATCCTGTATAAAGACCCATCACACACACGGGTCCATGACAAGTGTGTAAACAGTTCCCGTCATGTGATAACATAGATCACGTGCAATTTGGTGAGATCAAACCAGCCACAGAGGCAGAAAAGATCAGAACGTCTGATTGAGTTACAGAACACACTCTCCATTTATTTCAGGAGTTCTCCGTCTGCCCTGTTGCCTAGCAGAGACTCTGTCGACCCACCAGACAAACGGCTCCTGGAATTTACACAAGCAGGATTTTCGGACAACCCCAGTGAATCGGATAAGAAAGGCACGAGATAAAAGCCATCATATGGGAAAATCTGTCTGGTGAGGCTCTATCCAGAGCGTGTGAATTTGGCTGGAAAATTAAGTGTAAACTGCTATTATGAGCCCTGTTATTATGTGCTTTACGCTTAACACCCTGTTGAGACTTTTATTTTGAAATACGAAATTAAGTAATTCTTGAGTTACTCTGTTGTGATGACAGAGGCTGGGAGTTTACTTACAGTATTTCCTAAGTTCTTCAATCCAACCAGACCTTGGGCACTCTTTGAGTTCTGGGAAAAAAAGCACAGAAGAAAAATAACATTTTTAGATAACAACCTAAATATGAACATCTTAACCAGATGCTTTATGTGTTCTGTATGAATCTGGACTCTACAGGGGATAGAGTAATGTTCCTTCTGCAAAGATATGGCATTTAAAGGAATTTCAGATGTTCCCACAGAGATCCTGCTGGGTTGATTTAGTTTGAGACAAAGAAAATCCATAAATCTGCCCACTGCAGGTGAGTGAGGATCTGCTGTTGCTCTGGACCTGACAGACAGGTGGACCTTCCTGCTGAGCCTTATTCTGGCACCAGAACATGTTTTTTTATATATATATATCTCACAATTCACTTGCTCTCTTGGTGCTGCCTACCAGATGGCAGAGGTCTGATCAACAACAGAGGGTGCCATGGAAACGCTGTAGTTTAAGTTTTTTTTTTTTTTCATTTTTCAACACTAGCTTTCCCCATAGCAACAAAACCCAAAGCACAGCGCAACACGTGACGATTTCATAAAATCAGCAAATGGCCTGAAATGCTTTAGAGAACTTATGTCATCAGTTGGTGCAGTTACATTTCATTACATAAGTTGAGTTGTTACATAATTGAGCAGCTAAAGAAGAGCTAATAACAAAAACACAGGGGTGGATAAGAAATGCGCTGGTGTGCTTGACAACCAAGCAGAAAATATCAGATGACTCAACCTGAATTCATTTTTCACCAACGTTCGTGGAGGTCTCACCGTTTCTGTTTTAATACCTGTGACAATATGCAACATTACCCTGCACCACCCCTTATTTTATGCATAAAAGAAGCTAACTGACAGTGAAGACAAGAGGTTGGCACGGTGTTCAGCTATTCTTGTATTTTCTGGGCTTGATAGCAACTGTGTAGAGCTGGCAGCCTCACACCGGTCACCTGATCTCGCCCGCGGCTGAAATCTATCTCACTCACATGCTTCTTGTTCCCCTCGCCTGTGGTGTAGCTCTCTCAGAGCACCATGCAACAGGACCACCATGAAAACGGGCCAAACCCAAGGTGAGGCCACACAAGGCGTCTGGTCATGTCACTGTAAACTGAGCGTGAGCTTCCAGGGGTTTTAGAGCATTAACTCTGACGAAGTGCCACAGAACTGTACGTACAACAGCTGGTTATCTTATTATGGGAACAAGGAGAGACAAAAAAAAGTGGAGCTTTTTTAAAACAAAGTTGAGCTGAAGTGCTCACATGTGAAACACTGTGAACCTCAGAAACAGAGTTTGAGAGGCCACACAGATTCACAGGCAAACGTGACAAACCACCGCTGAGACCCGGTGACCTTGCTGACATGGGGGAGTTGTCGTCAGAGACGACCAGTCGTAAAACTATCAGCACCAACACGCTCTCTGAGGGACAGCGTAGTCTGCAGTGCATCACAGCACTAATTGAACCATCTGGAATCAAAGGATATCGCATTTGATATATCAGTGTTGAGTTCTCCCACATGTTGCAAGCTTTACACACCAAACATTCAGAGATAGGATTAGTTGGTCCCAGAATCTGAAGCCAACCTCTCTTTAGAACCACTTTGATACCAAAAATGTACTTTTTTATCAATTTTCCCATTTGTATCAGGTGATTACTTACAGAGAAGACAATCAGCATATAAAGCTACAATTTTAGAGAACCTCGAGGCCTTGTAAAAACTTTATAAAAGCAAACATCTCTGCCATATTGTTTTAAAAAATCATTTCTAAACACATTTTCAGAAAAGTTTTCATCCACATGATCTCACACAAACATGCCTCTGAGTGTTGTTTTCAACATGCCAAACGCAAAGAGGGCGGCGCCTTCCCTCTGAAGAGATCTGAGCTCGATGACGTCCACATGATCGGAGGAGTGTTCGGTCCGTTTGTCCCCAATGTGAGACTGCAGCTCATCTAGTTATATTACTGCCACAAAAAGAGCTTTTTACTCTTACATAAATAACCTCCTGCCATCTGTCTCTTGCAGAGGAGCAGTGCAGAGTTGATGTGGAGGAGGGAGAAAAAAAATTCCACCGTTTAATTAACTAGGGCTTATTTAAATCCTCCTTTCTGTTTATTCCCTGCAGTGAGGCGAACAGATTATTAGCTGTGGCGGAGAAAAGTGAACACAGAAGCGGACACATCCTGTCCATCACAGGCCGACTGATGAACATCTCGGCTCTACTCCGCGTTTGTTTTTTTTTCTCCACACACCACCAAGAAGCCCCACCGCTGGAGCGAGCGTATCTCCAATCTGCTGCATTCTGCTGAGTGACGCCACAGTCGGCCCCCAAAATAGCAGCAGATTTTAGTAACTGTGCTTGAACACACACAACTGGCTGATCGTTCAGTGGACCGTCGGACGTCAGGACGGTAACGCAAACGTCTCTGTCTCCGTGGCAACACCCCTTTCTTAAAATTTTCTCCAAAATTTGTGGGAGAGAAAGCTCACAGCAAAGTGTGTGACTCACAGTGTGTGTGTGTGTTATAACGAGGGTTCAGAGTAGGTGGAAGTGTCAGCGAGCAAATGGGAGCAGATGTGATGCGCTCAGAGGGAGGCTGATCACTGAAAACAGAAATAATGTAATTAAAAAAAGAGACAACTGATGGCTTTACTGCTGGTCAGTTATGAAGCAGGATTCTCCTTAATGACACTCTTTAATTAATGTAAGAAGAACCTTTCCATGTCTTCAGTTGTGAAACTCTGCCTTGTAATGAAAGTCACTTAAGTGTCTTATTTTATGTTCCATCCTGTGTGGAGCTGACAGGCTTTAACATGGAATTACAGCCCTTAGTTATTAAGTCTTTCTTTATTGAGCAGTGTGTCTAAGAGCATCTGTGTGTGTGATGATTCAGGAATGCCTGGCTGCTGCTATGCTTCCAGCTTGCGGCACAGCAATAAAGAAGGATAAATATGTTACGGTAATCCTGCTCTCTTTCTCCATACTCAATAGGATACTGGGTATGGATTTAAGGCCAAGCACATGTGAAATTTATTTTGTTTCCTTGAGCTTAATTTAGTTAAAACCACATTAGGCACGGGCAATATGGACTTAGAATTTTTATCACAATATTTTGTGGGATCATAGTGTCAACAACAAAAAGGATGGTAATGTGTTACTTCATTTTTAGGTAACTGTAAAAAAAATATTGCCATTTAAAATATTCTTGCTCAGAATGCCAGTTACTTAAAGAGGTGTTATTTATATCACTAAGCTGCACACAGTTGCTGCATTTAATTATATTTTTAAAATTTAACTGATATTCATTGATGCTCCTGTAGAACAACCAGTGGAAAAAATAGTAAAAAAACACAAAACATTTCCAATAACAATGTCAGTCTTTTTTAGCATTAGGAATTGAAATTTATCAACACAACGTAAAATCTCAATTCTTATCATGATAAGATATTCTTATCATGAGAATTTCCCAAATGCCCAACACTTGAGAAAATGAAAAGATTTCCATCATAAAGATATTTATGGATGCCTACATGTGCTAAAAAGTTCTTAGAGCTTAGCTATGGGGTAACCAATGGGCTAACCTAGAGGTGGGTGAGTCGTCTTTCAGAAGCACTACAAGAGCAAAATCTCTCTCGTCAACACTGATTATTGTAGTTATGAAAGAGAATTGGTTATAATGAGTATCAACAGGCCAAATATTACCAGAGATCAGTACCTCTCTTAAGTAAACAAATAGAAAGGGCAGGACACAGTTCTCAGGCAGCCAGCATGTTATTTTTGAAAGGGTGCTCAACGGAGGCTGAAAGGCTTCACACACAAAAAAAGTTGCATTAAAGCCAAGCAGGGCTGCTCTCTCTGAAGCTGGGAATAAGAGACAGAGGAAATGTCCCTCTGGCGGACAGCCAGATCAACGGAGGTTAAAATCTGTCCATCCACTGTGCTTCAGTGAATCTCAAAGTTTTGGACCGCTGGTAGTGCAGGAGAGGAAGTAAAGGGTCAAAGCAAGGTGAGGAAAAAGGAAGAGATGAATAATCTTTGATGGTGGCTTGGCTTTTTGGCTGGACTTCACAGAAAATCAGAAGAAGTCAACATCAGTAACAAAAAAAACAAAAAAAAACTTGAAGGTTGGAGATTTTCCCCTGACCACTCAGAGAACTTCATCACTCACAATCAAGTGTGTTAATATACCTAGTATAATCTGAGAAATTCAGCATAAAAATGACTGAATGTAGTAAGCTTCAGTAATCAGTTGACAATGATATAAATGTGGAAACTAAAGGTCATGAAACTCTCTTGGTTCTAAGGTAACTATGCTAATAATGACTGACTTTGGGTGCTTTGACCTAAATACTACCATCTTAAGCCAACATTTATTTTTCTACTTATTAATATAAAGATGACAGAGTGCCTCAGCTGGACTGCAGCTGCTTCCTGGCAATCTGAGCCTTGTTGAGGCTGGAGAAGGTGTGAGAACATAACAAGCACAGAGGACAAGCTAATGAGCTATAAGCTAATGACCCCTCGAGGGAGTGGTATATTTAGGACGACAGTTTGGGACAAAGAAGCATTCTACTCCTCTCTGTACCACCTTATTTAAGTCCAGCACCAAAATCACAGTTGTTAAACAAGCTGGCCTTTCATTTCTACAGAAAAATTAAAGATTTTTTTTTTTTTGCACACTAGTTTTGACTGGTTCAGTTTTTGTTTTGGATAAATAACAATACAAATGACACAATATAAATAAATGAATGAATGTGATACCTGGTTGTGCTAACAAAAATACAATCAGAGGAAGCACAGAGATATAAGAAGCTTGTAAGAGGGAAATGCATTTTCTCTAAGATATTGCTTCACAAAGGCTGCAAGATAGTAAGCGAGCAAGACTTTCAGCAGGTACCAGGAAGCCCGAATGGAAAGCTTTTTCTGTTTTCTCAAGTTGCGATTTTTGTCTGCCATGGAACATAATGAATTTGGAAATATGTAGATAATTAGAGTAAGGATCTACAGTCTCTTAATGACAAAAAACAACAACACAGAGATGAATTCTTAAAGTTAGAGAACATGTCTCCATTAATCAGGCATATGGCTAAACATGCTAAAAGCAAAATGCTACCTAAGTATTTTGTTTGTCTTTGCAAGAAAATATTCTTTAAAGTAACTGCTCTCACACACAGCAGAATAATGCTCCTGATGTAATTAATTAATGAGTGCTTACGGCAGGAAAGTCAGAATAACTGCTGTTCATTCATCTGCATCTTTAGGGAGAAATCTGGTTTGGAAGAAATTGGTGCGAGCAAGTCAAAGCCATAAAAAAAAATGGAGCAGAGGCCTTTTTTAGATCTTGTCAGTGTCCAAACACAGTAAATCTGTGAAACATAAACACCACACGTGTGCAAGTTGTCAACAATGAAAAAATGATCCAACAGAAGCAAGCATTGGAATTAAAAATATTGGTGCGATGTTTCTAGCGAGCTTCAACAAACAATAACAAGCTATCTGCTCATCCCTGTGTCTCTATGGGCTGTTAACCAAACTTCACACCTTCAGCAGGATGCTTGGCTCCACCTGGCAGCCCTGAATGCCAACTGCTGATTGGCTGGCAAAGCGATGTGAATGTAAGCAGCAGAACAGTCTGTTCTGACCTGGCTAGATGTGTTTGACAGTCCCTTAAAAACAGCCCAACTTGTGATCTGTGAGCAACTGTCTTTGTCAACTTTCTCCCATGTGAGTGAAGGTGACACATCCGAGCACTTTTAGCTGTGTGAGTGTTTTATGTCTCTCGGTGGGATGCAATCCGTCACAGCAGATCACCGAGTTACTGTGCACACGAGACGGGGATGATACAAATGAATATATAACTCTGCAAGCCAATGTGCTGCCTTCTTGGCCAGAAACACCCTTTAACCAGTAAATTTAGAGCAGAAATCACAGCATCGCTCAGTTAACCAGCAGGGAGCATGTGCCAATACAGCTCAGTCCACTGGTTTCTTATGTAACTACTGTTCTGTCTCTGCTTCACACATCTTCAGAGGACGAACACACACAGAGCTGCTAGAGTTAACTACGAACTGACAGGCCTATGTTACTGAAGGCTGAAGCCCAACACCAACCTGTGTTAAAGCACAACATACATATGTATAGGTGAGCGAGTAGAAATAATCAACCAGAACTCAAAACATGACAGCTTCAGCAAAATTGAAATTAGCGATGAACGTGAGCAGCTTGATTGGCTCTGATGTGCCAGTCAAAAACAAACAAACAAAAGAAAAAATCAATATAGGCAGTCACTGAACCTGTTGTACTGGTCATACTGACTACAACATAGAGTGGAAGTTGTTAGGAAGAGGGCTCAAAGTTACATACTTTTTCTATCACCTTGGTTATAAAGTTTCTGAAATAAATGTGTTTTTCAGTAATATTCTAATATTCTTAATTGGCATACTCTGCATGCCAATTAAATGTCAGGTAAGTGGGGTGGACTTTGTTTCTGGTGAAGAAATGGGCATCTCTGATGCTACATTTCATGCAGAGTGAAGAGTGTTGGAGACATGAAATGAACTAGAAGAATTGCAACTGACATAATTACTGCAATATCTAGCATCATTAACATACCTGAATATTCGATCAGTCTGTAAATGATCCAATTTCGTCCAAGCACATTTTTTTGCTCTTTAAACATGAGGTTGTCACGATATGCTCAATTTGACATAGCTGATTATTAAAAATTAAGGCTGAGCCATATTAAAAAACCACAAGGCTGAGATGTTGCTGAACACTACAATAATGATATTAATTGTGATTACCACATATTTGCCTTTAATGATCTTGATCACTGGGATCTAAATCAGAGCTGCACAAAAGAGATGGAGAAAGTTCATTCAACTGGCCAATGAAAGCAAGTGAACTCTGGTAAATGGCTGCAAACTGTAACATTTACCAAATATTGCATCCAGTCAGTCCTTTGGGATTGCAATATTTTATACACACTCGTACAGTGATGAGCAATGGAATTATGTAAATTGTGCAGGGAAAGTGATCATTCATGGGAGGAAAGCAGAATTTTAAAAAAAAATCATCTTGTTGTTCCTAAAGCAAAATCATAAAATTCTTATCAGTCTAGCTCCAATCCAAAGAAACAGTCTGGTTAGTTCAAATGTCGCTAAAATAACCTGATATTGTTGCGTCTGCATCCAATGAACTTCTGTGGAGGTTATGTTGGAAAGCGGTGGCAGACAGCTGTCCTGAACCTTGGAGATTTCAGAGTTGGTGCACCGTGACACCAGCGAGCACACATGGCAAACAGCAGCCATTTAAAAGAGCACAGACAGCAGAGAGACATTCAGGACACGTTTCCTTGTCAACATGCATGCCGAGGCTTGTAGCGAAGGAGGTGCAGAGGACAAACAAGGGGCACAGAAGGACAGGAAGACGGTGACAGTAAAATAGACAAGAGTGCCAAGCTGCTGCGCCTGGCCAGCGCTGAAGTGTGTTCTAATGTAATTTTTCATTACATAACAAAAGCTGGCACACAAAGGAGCTCCACTCCACACTGTAGCCCTGGAGGTCACATGCATACACAAGTGCACACACTCTTCCAGCTGCAAGGTGATCCACATTTTCAGCATTTTTATGTACTGGTTTGTTCCTTTTTTGTTTTTTTTCACCAGGAAAAGTACAAACAACATGCAGCTTCTGGTGTCTATGTTAACAATCAATGCATTCAAATCGCCATCTGTCAACAAAAAAAGATGGAGAAAGTCAGATTGATCTTTTCAGCCAAATTATAAACACATTGAAATGAACCCAGTTATCAGCCATCTGGTTCCACTTCAGCGTATTCCAGCATGTTCCTAATCCATAGCTCTGGTTCTCTGAACATTATGTTCTCAAACCTTTTACTCATCTAAACACTCAGCTGCCGTCTCCTCTACAAACAGAGGGAGCTGTCACACACACACACACACACACACACACACACACACGCATCGCCGACAACGCAAAGCATACATAAGGCGTGAGCGAGAAGGAGGTCACATCTGTATTCATTTCCCTTCAAGAGGCCCACAGGAGCGGCTGTATGAGAGGGATTACAGCGCGGTTATATAAGCAGTGACCTGCCTGTGCAGGCCCACTGATCCTGGAACAGCTCAGCGCGGCTTACCCCCCGCAAAAAGACTCACTTGTGCGTTCAACTGACTCCATGACGTTCTCATGGCCAGTGCTGGTGACCGGACTTTTACACGGAGTGACATGCACAGCACCCCAAAGTTTGAATCTCAGTCTAACAGAATGCGAGAAGTGAGTGAGCTTTTACGGCCGGATAGCGTACGGAGAGGCGAGGTATTACACAAGAACATATTTCACACAGTCATAAGACATGTCTTATAAGCTCACGAATAGGAGCAGCTCAACACAGAGCAGCTATAATTCTCCCTGTGAAGTATTTTCCTCCCTCCGTCTTACCTTTGCTTGATTTATCAGGAGCCCCACGAACGTTGACACCAGCACCGAGCCCGACATGCTGCCCTTCCTGCGCATCTCTTGCTTGAGAAACGGAAAGGCGGCCGCGGGAGGCTCCTCCGGCACGGTGACCGTGTAGGACTGTCGCATGCTCGGCATGCCGGCGGGAGGACGGAGGTCTTCTACCGGAGCTTCGTCGTGTTTCAAGCGGCAGCGGAAAAACCTGCGCGCTTCGTGTCGTTGTCTGGGTCTCGCGACGCTCGCACGCTTAACGAAAAACTCACGAGCGGCTCTCTTTCATTCATTCACTCACTAACATTACGTACAGACGTCACAAATCACGCCAAATACACAGAACCTGTAGCGGTACCTACGCTATAATAACACTTAGGTAAAAGGAGCGTGTAAACCAGAGAATAGGTCCAAAAAAACCAGACTGCTGTATCATTCACTGTACGGCTCCGTTCAGTGAAGCTGGTCTGGAAATAGCAATAGACGCGTATTTGGCTCTGATTCCGTTTTATAGGACTGCAGGTCCGCCTCTTTAAAGTCAGCCTCCAACAAACGTCAGAGACCGCCTCCGGACATGCTCCTTACGTCACACATCATGTCCATGAGCTGATGTACTGATGCTGGGTCCAAGGAGACCACTCATCTCCTCCAGGCTGAGGAGCGCAGACACGACTATTATAGAGAAATGCGCCACCAAGACAAAGCCATACAAGGGGCAGCGCTGTGAAAAACTTTTGTATTTCTTTCTCTTACTTTTATACAGAACATAACACTTGTAATATTAGCTGAAGACTCACTTTATCTAATATGAAGTGTGTAATCAAGAGTAATCAGTAGCAGAGAAAAAAGATTTTAAAATGGTTAAATTTGATAATGAATAAAACCTTTACAAATCAACATGGCCCTTTCTGATGCCCCCAAAATTTAATTACAGGTTGTTGTACCCTTGGTGGAAATTTGTCTTGACCTTGAAGGGATAAACTTCAAGGTCAAGACAATATAAACTAACATTCTTCTTCAGATTACATTTTAATAATGGTTTTGCACTAAAAAGGTCCAGGTTTTAAATCTCAGCCTTCATGGAGTCAGCATGTTCTTTGAGGGCTTGCAGTTCTCTCTGGCACTCCAGCTTCCTATCACAAACCAAAAATAGGACCTGAGTGAAGTTGGCCCCCCCACCTTCTTCAAATCAGACAAAATTAGTGTCAAACATTAGTGCTACGTTTGTGC